>CM069914.1:42425146-42708433 GCA_036172215.1 Camellia granthamiana
ACTCAAACCCTAGTTTTCGAATTTAATTTATAAAAAGGGGTTTTGATCAATTAATTTCTAAAGCATGAAATTGAGTGTAATTACTTGATTTTGAGATTGAAATGTAAGATTGGAGATTCCTTCTTAATGTAAACCTTGAGAAGAAGATGATGATTGCTTGATGGTAGATCCTTGAATTATAAAATGTGAAGAGGTGGATTATTATGAGTTGATATCATCTTAGGAAAGCAATGCATTGTTTATAAATTCATGCATCATATGCATTATTCACCTCTTTTTGGTTTTACCTTTGTATAAACAGTTGAAAGTTGGAAGTGGGTAAATAGTTTATGAGTCCACGTAGTGAGTTGGGTTAGAATTGAGTTGTGTGTTGTATTTGGTACCCGCGCGGGGAGTCAAGGTGCCCAATTGCCCTGTCTGCGCATATCGCCGAACGAATGTAGGAAAACATTCTGGGGTGTCCACGAGCCCGCCATTTTTGGAGCCGGCAAATGTGGAAAACAGATGGTTTTGGGTGTCCACGTTCTCGCTGTTTATGGAGCTGGCAAATGTGGAAGGTTGTGATGTTTTGGGGGCCCATCGCCCCGCCATTTCTGGAGCCAGCAAATGTGGGACTATTTTCTGTATACAAAACTATATATATGTATAACTCCTTTGATTGCGGCTCTCACTTGGGATGTCATAGTATATTTACCGCCCATGGTTACCTTGAAAATGTTGAACAAATGTCATGCATTGCATATTTCATTTGCGTTTCAACAAATATTTATAATTAAACATTTAAACTTTCATCATACCTGCATTGCATGATCATGTGTGTTTCAGTTAATTATATTACTTGTTAAATACATTGCCTACTGAGCTTTTTGCTCACCCCAAAAGTTAACAAATTTCAGGAAAAGATATCGAGGCAGCACCACAACAATGGATGTATGAAATGAGGTTGGATAAGAGCACGAGAGCTCTTTTGTAGATATTTTGTGATTTGATTTGCACTATTTTGTATGGACTATTTGTATGAATGAATTGGAAACTTTTTTTTGTATATATATAATTTGACAATGATGTATATTTGAGATAGTTCAATTAGAAAGAGGAGTTAGAGGATTGTATTAATGTTAATATTTGTTACCTGTATGCGGGTATTATTGTTGATTGTATTAAGGTATCAGGGAAATTTAGAGGTATTTCTCTAGGGCATTACAAAGTGCCCCAACAATAAGGGGATAAAATGAATTTAACCCTTGTATTTATATATATATATTACCTGCTTATTTAATCAATTATTTATCTAATTAGTTATGGGTGATAATTGTGATACTTGCCCAATTCCTTAAAGACTCTAATGTATGACCCTAACCTAGCAGTTATATAGCCTACAATTGTTGGAAAATAATGGTTTCTCGACAACTTTAATTCGAAATTAAAGTGGAACCCAACCGTTGGTTGAGGTGGGTCTAAGTGGTTTTATATTCTCTCAAGTGAGAAAATGATCGAGTGATCGACCGAATGAGAAGATGATAGTCGCGGTTAACAAGATAACAGCCGCAGTTAACAAGATGATAATCATGGTCAACAAGATGACAACTACGGTTAACAAGATGATAGTCGCAGTCGACATGCTTTGGCCGATTGACCACCCGGTCGTCCGGCCAGATGAACAATTTATGTGTCTAATTCTGTGTTTGGTAATCTGTGTGCATTACTCATTTTGGGAGTGTTTGAGGAAGTAGGTTAGAAGCTAAAATAGTCAATAAAGACAAAATATATTAAAATAACCAATAAGATAAAATGTCGTATCTAAATCATAATTATTTCATTTTTTCTCTCGCAACTATCAAATCAACTACCAAAAAAACAAAACAAAACAAAATAACAAACAAACTTCTCAAACACAATTTTTTTAGCCATGTTACAATAGCCAAAAAGCTAACTAAAATAACTAACTTCCCAAATGAGGTCTTTGTAAGATAATAATCAATATATCTAGTGGAAGTTTTTGAAGAAAAAAAATTTTAAAATGGCTTTATTAAACAAAATTATAAAAACCTATAACAAAATACATCTTAAATTTTCTAATTTGTCAATTTAAGTTCTATTTTTTTTTATTCTCAATCTAAACTATTTCTCTATTTTCGTTACGATGGAAATTTTTTTTGTATTTTAGCCATTAAACTCGAAAAATATATTTTAGACATTTTATGTACATTTACGTTTAATTTAATGGCTAAAATACAATTCTTTTTGGAGAAAATTAGTAATAAATCCAATTTGCAGAGTGACTAAGGCATTAGGTTAAGTAGGTATTTTTTGTTGGTGAGAGATCTATCCTTTGTGAAATAATTTGGTGAGATATCATTTTTATTGTTTTGAAGGACATTTTATTTTTAATTTTACCCCTTAATTTATGTATTGACTTTTTTTTGACTATTTATTCAAATTTATATCTATCTATTCAAATTATTTTTTATCTGTTCAAATTTTTTTTCCTATCTGTTCAATTTTTTTGACTATATATTCAATTTTTTCCCTATCTATTCAATTTTTACACATATCTTTTCTCTCTCTCTCTCTCTCTCTCTCTATCTATTGAAATTCTCATTTTTAACTTATATGTTCAAATTCTCATTTTGAACAAATCAATCCACCGTTCAAAAAAATTATCTATTCAATTTTATTATATTTGTTAAAAATATCTATTGGTGAATCTACTATCTGTTGGAATCCTTTTCTCTCTCCCCCTATCTGTTGCATTATGTTTCATCATCATCATCATCAGTAGCAGCAACAACAACAACAACAAACAATCAACTATTAACAATAGAAAATAAAGAAGAAAAAAAATAACAAATCATTATCATCTTTATCAACAACAGATCTAATACAGAGCTCAAATGTATAAAAATAAAAATAAAATAAACAACTGAAAGAGAGAGGAGAGAGAGGTCTCAAGTGTTGATTTTTTTTTTTAATTTTAAATTTGTTACAATTTCCTCACATATATATATATATATATATATCTGTTTATGGTTTCTTGACCTGAGCAATACCGTGAGAGTCACGGAGAATGACTCCGATCTATAATGGAGTCATGCCTTTCTTTGCAAACATGCAGATGTTCTATTTAACCTACAAGATCATAAGAAATTTAGGTAGAAATATGATCGATTAGTGACTTTCACAACTTTCAATAATTGAAACCCCAAAAACAATAAATGAATAAAAATAAAATACAACAAACTCAGTTAATTGATACATATTATGTGTGTATATATATTGAACTCACGACGGTTTTGACAAGTTCAGCGGAGTAAGATTCGGTACGGACGACGGAGACACGAGAAGAGGCAAATCGATAGGAAGATCCAAGCCATTGATTGAAGGATTGTTAACTGATCCATTGAGATCTAAAGCCAACTAGGAGGGATTCGCTTGTGAGGCAGAGTTGAAGTGGACTTGTGAATGAAGGCTTACCAGAGCTTCAACGACTCCAGATTTGAGACGGCACAGTCCGATAAAGTAGATGAGGGCCATGTCTAAGTCATTATCATTATCACAAAGAGATAGAAAAGATGGAGAGATCATTAGTTGGCTCCAAACGATGCTACGGTGGTGTCTCTGAAGCCACAGAGGAGGAGATAGACAACGGTTGCAATGACGTTAAACAGAGAAAACAGAGAAGTGAAAAACGGCGAGAAGGCGACAACGATAAGGCAACGATGACGATTGCAAGAGAGAGAGAGAGAGGGGTGGATAGTTGATCATAGAAGAGAAGAAAAAGAGATGAGAGATAGAGAAAGGGTTTGGTTCGCATGTACACCATATATATATATACACAGAGAGATAGAGAAAAGGTTTGGTTCACATGTACACCATATATATATACACGCATGGGTAGTTTGGTCGTTTTGGGAGAGCTTGTTTTTATGGACAAAGTATTTTAGAGTGTGGGCCTTTGGACAAAAAAAAAAAAAAAAATTCATAATTGGACTTATGGACCGAATGCCTTATTTTTGTCGATTTTACTTAGTAAAAACAGATAAATAGGTTGTATTAAAAACAAATCAAATAATTAAGTTTTAAATGATTATAAATGGCTTGAAGAGCTCTCGCTTTTCCAAAGCTCTTCAAGCTTCTTTGAGTGAGTCTCTAAAAAAGAGATATGAAATGATTTCTTTTTTTCGTGGAGCTTTAATGAGTGGTAGGTATTTATACACCCCCAAGATTAGCTTATGGTTTAAGCAACCGATTATAGTGATGCCACATGTCCAAGGGAACATGTATGGAAAAGGTTCTTTCTAACTGTCAAACGAGGTAATTGTAAACCCCGAGGGCTTTGTGCCTTTCGCTCGAATAATCCTTCGAGGATAATAGACAGTCCGAGAGCATTATGAATTACATCGGCGATCCTTTGTCTTTAGCCACCAATCCAACAATTCCTAACATCTCAAAATAAGGTGAGGGGTAGTTCTAAAAAACATCTTGCCGCAAGGTTTGCCAAGACCTAAAAGACCTCCCAAGTCTTGCCACCTAGGCTTTAGGTATAGGCAAGTTATTTTAATTAGGAAGGGATATATCTAAGTTCCACATCTTCGAGAGAGGGTCACTAACTCCTGTCGCAACTTACCATTCTACGCGTTATCATCGGAATAGCTCCAAGCCCTCATATTGTTATGGGACCCACTTTACTGTGCGACTTCTAGATTCCTAAAATATCGTGAAGCTAAATGCACTAATTTTTTAGGTCATTGAACCTTTTGTGTTTCGGCCACGTTTGCTTTCCGCGTTCATTGAACTTTTAAAGTCCCAAACCCCCCTGAATCGGGGTTTGCACCTTTCTTCATCATACTTTTCTTGTCTTCCAAGAATCATGTATTTTACCCAAGAATTTCGAGCCTCAACTTCTTTGAGCTTTTCCTGCATTTGCAATTTGGGCTGGAATGCCTTCAATTTCCCCCATCTCACAAAACATAATTTTTTCAGCTTCTCTTTGAATTTTTTTGATCACAATCATTTAGAACCACTTTTAGCCTATCCAAACAGACGTTTCATCACCAAAAATTAGCAATCCCTCTAGCCATTTTATGTACCAAAAAATTGCCACTATTCATTTGTTTCCTTTCTCATCCTCTACTTCATACTCTACATACCTTATAGTTTCGTATTCCAACGAGTAAGTATATACATAATTATGGTTCGTTGACAATCTTCTTGCCATGTTGTGACTTGATTGTGAACCATTTCATATCAAGAGATAGATGCTAGTATTTTGAAGTATCATGAGAAGGACAATTTTGTCTTAAAGGGAGAGCGTGAAACGCTCAACTTGGTTCGTCATTTGTCTCCCTTTCTGGAAGTGTTTTGTAAGCCTACTATTTTTTTCTAGATTCATTTGTTGTTGTAATTTGTTTAATTTGCAATTGGTTTATATAATTAACAATTAAATTTGTATCAATTTGGTTTGTGCATTATGAACTTGATTCTGCTTTATATTTCACACACAATTTACACCAACGTACTGAGGTTTTCAACAATATATTCATATGTCATTTAAGTAGAAATTTATTTAATAAATGACCTTTTTAATTTTTAAAATATGGGACATGTGTCATTTTGATATTCAAAATTATACATTCACTATTGACTTTAACGATTTGGTTAGAGAATCAAATTGAAACATTTTAAAACATATTTTATATATTTGTTAACAAATTTGCACAATTTAAATATTTAAAACCAGAATAACACAAAACTCATACATTAAACATTAAAAATGTAATTAACCTACTAACACAAAAAATAAAAAATAAAAAGCCACTTATTTATTATATCTCTATAAATTTATATTCGTCATTATTGAATTTTTTAGAGAAATATCTCCAATATATATGCATACAGAGGCATATAGTGCATCGAAACTCTGTACTTTGAAATAAAAAATTGTATTAAATGAAAAAAAAAAAAGCACTAACCCCAAAAAAAAAAATTACTTATAAATCTCATTTCTAAAAAAAGAAATTTTATCCATAAATCTCATTTTAAGAAATGGTGATCCGTTTAGTCTTAAAGATTTTCTTATAGATCAATTATCCCAATAATTTTGGAAAGACAGATTTAATATATTATTTAAATTTTGGATTTACAGTTATACATTTATTTCTATTATGTGTTTTTTTTAATTTTTAATTTATTTATTTTTTAAGATAAGATACACAATTTATGATAATCAAATTTGGGATGAATTTCCATATGAAAATCTTTTTGGGGCGAATTACACTAACAGTCGCTATAGTTTGAGACTCGCGTCACTTTGGTCCCTGATTTTTCAATTGAAACACATTTGACCCTGATGTCAGTGGTGCGTTATGCTGACATCATCATCCACAAATAGTAATATACAAAAAAAAATGAAAACATTTATTTCTATTATGTGTGTTTTTTTTTTTAATTTATTTATTTTTTAAGATAAAATACACAATTTATGATAATCAAATTTGGGATGAATTTCCATATGAAAACCTTTTTGGGGAGAATTACACTAACAGTCGCTATAGTTTGACAATCGTGTCACTTTGGTCCCTGATTTTTCAATTGAGACACATTTGACCCTGATGTCAGTGGTGCGTCATGCTGACATCATCATCCACAAATAGTAATATACCCAAAAAAAAAAAAAAAAGAAACAAAAAGACAAATATATTGCTATGGGGGTTTGAACCTATGACCAAAAGCCCCAACACCCAACATCTTAACCACTTAGCCAAGCCAAACCTTGTAAAGTATTTTCCTACACATAATATTTAGACAGTAATACCAGTAGGAAATAGCACCCAAGCAGATGCTTCAAACAACTTTCATGTTTCTTTTTATTTTATTTTCTTTTATGATAAATATAATGGTGGTTTCACCCACTACCGTACCAATATATATATATATATCTATATATTACAATATAATAATATATTATATAATATAATTAGTAGAGAAATTTCATCAATCAACCATTTTTAGCAACCCAAGTATCACATATTTAAAACAAAAGAAATAGAAAGAAAATAAATGAGAAAATTGTAAAATTTCACCTTTGGAGGAAAGGGTGAATTTTTTTTATTATCAAACTTTCTTCTTTACACCCTCAAGGTTATGGTGTATGCTTTGGAATCTCAGCAAGAAATTTTAAATTTTAGCTTTAAAAGATAGTATGACAGTGAAGGTGATATGTGAAAGGTATTGGAAGAAAATAATTATGAAGAAACAAACTCTCTCTGTTTATAAACAATTCTCTCCTCCTCTGTCGTTTTATTCCCCCCTCTGAGCCTCCCCCTCATTTTCTTCATAAGTCTTACACCATTTATAGCCGTGTAAAGTAAAAGCAAAAGAACAAAAAATAAACAAAATGGCCGACGCCCATCATCAAAGAAACATATTTATATATATTATATTAATTATTATATATAAAGGTATTTATGATTAAATCTAGTGCGCCTTAGCCGTGCACTTTGTCCCTTTCTTTATTTATATAATAATAAAATAATATATATATATATATATATGCATGATTGAATTAGGTGCGCTTGCGCTGCGCACTTCCTTTTTTTTCTTTTTTTTTATTATTTTTATTATTTCTAAATATAAAAATACCAAAAATATGTACAAACATAGTCTAAAACAATTTGGCCAAAACGGTTGAAGGTTGGATTAAAGCTTAAATCTGACTTTTTTGCTGAGAAATTCGTAATATAGCATATTTCAATTTTCATCACCAGGTGTTCAAAAGAAAGCACTCAAGTCTTAGGGCCAGTCAAAATAGAGTGTCTACAAAGCGATAGCCATGGATGGTGATAGTGGAAATTGATGGTTTGAGAGAGTTAGAGTTAGGGTTTTGGGAAAGGGATATTTTGGTAATTTAATTTTAGGAAAAAAATGTAATTGAAAAAAAAAACATTAAGTTTGTGGAAAAAGAGGAAGTAGTGTGCGGAAATAGAAGCTCCCATGTCAGTGTAATGCGCCCATCTTTTTTACTTGGAAAACATTTCAAAAGTAATACAAAAATAATTAGAAATATGAGATTTTTCAAATATTCAAAAAGGATATGGGATTCTTCAAACATTTCAAAAGGAGTACAAAAACTCCTTATTAAGTTTTGACCAAATTTCAAATTATAACACTCCAATATAATACTACAAAAAAACTTCTTAGTGTACTTTTTATAAATATAACACTCTAATGTAACACACAAAAAAATCATTTAGTATACTTTTTTTAAACGAAATACTCCAATGGAACACTTCAAAAAAAGGAGGTGTGATTCTTCAAATCATTTCAAAAGGATGTTAGATTCTTCAAACCATTCCAAAAGTAATACAAAATTTCCTTAGTAAGTTTTAGGCAAATATATAATTTTAAACTGTGAGTGTTACGTTTAGGAAAAGTACACTAGGAAGTTTTTTTTAATGTTTTTGTATGTGTTACATTGGAATGTGTTACGTTTAGAATTACATTGATTGGAGTGTTATGTTTGAGAAATGTACAGTAAGAAGTTTTTTTGTATGTTACATTGGAGTGTTACGTTTGAAAAAAATACATTAATGTTGTGTCTGGTTAGGGGATTTAGGGAGGGATTTGGAAAGAGAAAGGGAAAATGTGTGTAAAATATAGGTATGCTTTATTTACATTTCATCTACCTTTCTCATTTTCCTTTTCAAATCTCTCCTCAAATCCTCCAACCAAACACAACATAAGGAGTTTTTTTTAGCGTTATATTGTTATGTTTGAGAAAAATACACTAAGAAATTTTTTAGTGTTTTTATGTGAGTTACATTGAAATGTTACATTTAGAAAACAATACACTAAGAGTTTTTTTGAGTGTTATATTGTTACGTTTAGGAAAAGTACAATAAGAAATTTTTTACTATGTTACATTGGAGTGGTACATTAAAATGTTACGTTTTTGTTCGAAATGTAGGATTTGTCCAAGAATGAGAGAAAATCTAAAATCTTTATAGTGTAGATTGCCCAAATATGTATTTTATATTTGGAGAACAAAAATGCAAGGGATACTTACACATTTACTAATACACTCACAAGTTTTGATAAGATCAACCATTACTTGATATGGGACCCACATCAATTTGTGAGTGTGTTAGTAAGATTATTATTAGTATCCCTAACATTTTTCTTTGAAGAAATCCACTCAAAAATTAATTCCAAACGTATAAGTGACTATATTTTTTTTTGTGTAATTTCTACTTTAATAGGAAGTTCATAAGAAGAAAAAAAAGACTAAACAATTTATAAGATTACATTTTGAGATGTATTGATATTTTACTCCAAAAAAAAAAAAAAAACACATTTATTACATATACATATATCGCATTGAAACTCTATTTATCAATGGGAACTCTCACAAGCTGTAGTTTCAGTGCCGTTAACCTAAGCCTCCAATGGAGTCCCATTAGCAGTACTTCAAGGAAAAGAATTGAACTGTTTGTGCGAAAGAGCAATTGTTTTTTGTGCAAGGAGGTATCGAAGAGGCATCGAGTTTTGAATAGGAATTTTGCTAGGTCTTGGTGTTTTGGTGCGAACAACAATGGTGATAATGACGGAGATAGTAGCAACAATGCATCAAACGATTCGAATTTGGCGACAACGACATCGAGAGACGAGGCAGAAAAGAAAGTGTAACGCCCTCAAAATAATAACATTAATCCCAACAATATAGACATGCTATAATATATAAAAGGTCTACATCTTTCCATTCACTAGAGTTTTATTACAAAAAGTATCACATGTTAACAACAAAAGCAAATGCCCTAAGGGCTTACAGCTTTCCAAGTTAACACTTGGTTACACAAAAGTAGAGTGCTAACTCATTTACACATAAAGCCCTTGGCTTGAATTTACATGTAATACAACAAAAGGAGAGACAACCAAAAAGTCTGTCCGCCACTAGCCCCCCAAGCTAAGTCCTTGGAGGTGGCATGCTTCCTGTACCTGAAAATGATGTTCCCATATAGGGTGAGCCACAGCCCAGTAGAAATATACTAAACCAAGTATGAACAATGACTAAAAGATTAACAGTTGATAGATGGTCAACACTTTTACATTCATTCATAACATAACACAATTCCAAGACACTTAAGTCTATATTTCCTTTCATTTCCATTTCTTTTCCTTTTTCTTGCCATTTCATAACCTTGGCTCAGAACCTGGCCAAACATCACACATGAGACAAACACTCATGCTAACACTTTTCACTTCATCAAAGATAAACATAACAGTTATATCAATACTTCCAAAGACAAGCATATACGCTCTGTCAATACACTTCCAGATAAGCATACAAGCTCTATCTACGGAGTTCATCCCCTATCTCCTCCCAACAGCATCCGGTTTAGAGGTCCATCCCCTATCTTCCCCTAAACCGTGGAGTACATCCCCTATCTCCTCCAACACAACACAATGCATATAAACAACAATTATATACATCACAAATCAATACAATCAATTATCCAAATTAATTAATCAATGTAATTAAGGCATTCTCCATAATTAACATCACAACCCTTAGGTTCCACTTTCCTTAATGTTTCAACATTAATTCCATGTTTCTATACCAAACATGCTTCTAGGTCTATCATAGATGAAAACCCCCAACTTTTGTAAAATTACACAATGGCCCAAAGTTTTCCAAAATTGCACAACAACTTCCAACATATCAAAATGCTAAAATTTAAAGACAAAACTCATAAAGAGGAGTAGGATATCCCTACCTCAAAGAATGAGTTCCAAAGGAGAAGGACCAAAAACCAAAATGCTCCAAACACCAAACTATTCGGATCAAAAGGACGCCCTCGACGATCTACACCCTTTTTGTGAAGACCAAAGGTGAGCAAAACACCCTAGCTAGATCAATACTTAGAGAGAAGTTAAAGTTTTTGAGTGAGAAGCTCTGAAAATGGTGTTTTGATAAAGTAAGAAGGAGAAGATAAGTCAAAAAAGTGATTTAAAATGCCCAGTCCCACTCAGTTATACGACAGGTCCGCTCGAGCGTAAGACACTCCGCTCGAGCGTAAAGACACATAAAACATGGTCCGCTCGAGCGCAACATTGTCCGCTCGAGCGCCAAGACACAGACACAAAGTTCGTCCGCTTGAGCGTAGATACCAGCCCGCTCGAGCTCAGGTCTCCCCCTCCCAGAACTCTCACCAAAAACACACTGTCCGCTCGAGCGCAACATCACCGCTCGAGCGCAACCAGCTCGAGCTCACCAAACCCGCTCGAGCGTAGGAACCACACTTGCAGAAGTTTTGCAGGTGCACGAAATACTGGATGGGTGCATTCTCCGCTCGAGCGCCAAAATCCCCGCTCGAGCGTACAAGCAACAACAACCTCTCCGCTCGAGCGTAATCACCTCCGCTCGAGCGGACCAGCCAAAACCTGGGCAACTAGACTTGGTTCCTAAGCTCAACCAACCTGTAACAAACCTGCCCAACACATCCTATAACTCAAATACAAAGTAAGAAAGGATGTAAACAAGACAACACTCAACTATCAACATCCACGGACACATGTCCGGATCGCTATACAACAGGGGTAAACCCGGGACCGCTATAGAAAGCACAGAGCAACGATGATTTTGATTCGGACAAGTCCAAGGCTTCTATTTCATCAAGGGTGAGATTTTTTCTATCTATCTCTCATAGTTTGTGTTTTTTTTTGGTTAATTAGTGTGTTTGAATTGAAAGTTATACCTAATTTAGGAAGAGTGCTACTCCATAAATTATTTTGGACTCCTCAATTTTTAACTTTTTTTTATTATAATAATAACCTTATATAAAATTACTAAAAATGATATCATTAATTTTGGAACACCTCATCTCACAATTAAACTTACACACTCACTACATTATGAATTAGGGTTTATGAGAGCACCCATTTCCATCACCACCTATCCATCTTCCTCAAATCCCACTTGCAAAACCTATCCACCCTCAAAACCTTGAAAACCCTTTGGCAGCAATATTCCAGCGGTAACAATAACAACCATTTGACTACCTACACTTCTCCGGCAATGACAATAAGTGAAAGTTTTTCTGGTAACCACAACTCCATAAGACGAGAGGAGTACAACAATAAAAACTTAGAGGAGGTTCATAGCTTTGATGTTGTTCTTAGCTCAGAGGAGATTTGTAACGCCCCGGAAATAATACAACTTGAACCACCCACATTAATCAACATTCACCCAATAAATAGTATTATAACTCCAACCTTTACATAATATACCATCAATGTTTATACATTCACGAATATAGAGATACATGAATTTACAGCATGTGAAGTATCTAATCTCAACACAAATAAAATGCCCCTAAGGGATTACATCTTCCAAGGCAATAACCCGGTTACACAAAATGGTCTCTCGGACCCATACACATTAGCCCTTGACTTACAAAAAGATCACAACAAATGGAAGAGCAAGACTACTCTTCATCAAAACATATCCACGCCCTTAGCCCAGCGGGACCACCACATCTTAACCTGCACCAAATCCCATAGGGGTGAGCATAACGCCCAATAGAGAATTCTAACAAAGTATATACAGTTATGCTATTCTCAATAAAAATAATGCAAATGCCAATGCTATACCATGCTCTTTTAAAGAAATTTCATTTCATGCTTTTCTTAAAGATTTCCATTTTTCAACAAAAACTTGCAATCTCAACACATTTCAAAAAATTTCAATTTTAATCAACAGGGGCGGTAAATACGACACTGGTAATCCCTAGGCTGGTGTCTACAAGTAGGCTCTACAAGCACTACCAAACTATCATTTTTACCGGAATTAACCAGAAGGCTCGACACCTATCCGCGCGGTTTTCTGGTCTGTCACCAAGGACACTCAGGCCAACTTATCAAATCATCTACACCTCCTATCTGGACTTTCCACCGTATTTACCCCATACACATTGCCATAGTTCTTAATGCACATCACTTTCTTTCATGAAATAAATATCTTTAATCAAAATTTACAATGCAAAAATAATAATTGAATGCATATGCAATGCAGTGATTTTCCATAACTCATAACATTTCCCATTTCCAAGTCTCTACAACAATGCCAACAATCACATTTTCCATTTTCTCTTTTCATTACTCTTTCCCATGATAATCATGTGTCTTCAATACACAACATCAATTTCTCATCAATTTAATCCTTTCAAGCCACATATGAGGTTTTCAAATACTAACCTCCACCATTCAACATTCTCACCATCCATTATGCACAACAATTACCATTTCTCAATTGAATATTTTTCATGCATCTACCAACAACTTAAAGAAAATAATTCCTTCATTTTAGCATAAGAAAAGAAGTTATTCCCTAGATTTTTCATGTTTTCAAAAAGCCCCAATTTTCTAGGTTTTCACAAAAACCCTAACATTGTTCACCTCTTTTATAAAATCTCATCCTACACTTCAATCTTAACTCAAGTTGTCCAAAATTTCAAGAAAATCTCTAAATGAACACAAGATAGAGTTTGTTTTATAAAATCATCAACCTCTTGAGCCACCAAAACCATTTTCGAAATTTTCAAAGAGAGTTACAAAATCAACTAAAAACTTACACAAATATATATATATATATAACTCAAAGGAAAACCCCCTAGGATTTATAAAAGAGTTGAGAAACAACCCGCATTTAAAACTCTCTACATTTTTGAAACACAAGATTGAAATCAACAAGGAACTAGAAGAAAACTCCTAAAACCATCATCAAATAGCAAAACTTGTATATATAACTCAAGAATGTCCTTACCTCAAGCTTAGAAGAGGAGATGAGCAAAAGGTTGTAACTCCAAAGTTGACGAAACCAACTTCTACTTGGATCAAAGTGAAGCTCTTGACGAGATCTACAATCTTTCTCAAAGGAGCTAGGCGAGAAGATGCTTCCAAGAGAGTACATCTAAAGATTTTTGAGTGAAAAGTGTTTTTTGAGAAAGAGAGAGAGGGTCTCACGGTTTAGAGGGAGAAAAGAGGAGAAGAAATAAAGCAAAGGGTTGAGTGGAAGCCTATTTATAGTACTAGGTCAAAGTAAAATAAAGTCCCAAAGTCAACCCAAAAGACCAAGTCAAAATCCCCAAAAGTTGAACCCAAAATCGAACTGAAAATCTGGAGAAAAGTTCGCAGGTGTCGACCCTTGCAGCAGAGGTGTCGACCCTTACAGCAGAGGTGTCGACCCTTATGAAGAAAAGCTGGAACACTAAGTTTGACTGCACAGCAGGTGTCAACCCTTCCTCTGGCAGGTGTCGACACCAAAATGCAGTGAGCAAAATCTGCACAAGGGTCGACCCTTCCCAGATTGGTGTCAACCCTTGCGGCCAACCTAAAGAGAAGGTGTCGACACCACCAAAACGGGTGTCGACCCCAGAACATGATTTTCAAGTTTCCAAACAACTTTTCAACGCGAACAAGCGTGAACGAACAATCCCAACAAATTTAAATCAATTTTCACTCATCCAAAACCTAGATACAACAACACCAAAGATTCCCAAAACACAATAAAAGATTCAAATATGCTTCCCAAAAGTTTTTAAAAAGGGTACAAGTGCTACAAGATTGGCCTTGTAAGAGTAAGTTTCTTGAAAAAATGGCAAAAATAATAAAATCTGTTTGTCATTTTTTCGAGACTGAACTCCCGAACATATGACCGTCATGAACACATACCTGAACATTGTTTATTTGTTCGGGAAGGCATTCTCGAACAAATAAGTAATGTTCGGGAATACAGGTCCGAACATGAAAATTTCTTAACACATTGAACAGTCAAAATTGTTAACGCTTGCAGAAGTTTACATTTTTTCAAGTTCGGGAATACAGGCCCGAACATTACTTATTTGTTCGGGAAGTTCCCGAACAAATAAGTAATGTTTACGAATGCAGGTCTGAACATGGAAATTTCTTAACACATTGAACGGTCAAAATTGTTAACGCTTGCAAAAGTTTTCATTTTTTCAAGTTTGGGAATACAGGCCTGAACATGGAAATTTCTTAACGCATTGAATGGTCAAAAATTTTTAACACTTGCAGAAGCTATCGGAAGTAGCCCAAATCCATCATAAGTTTCAAAAGTTATTCCTTCATCGCGTAGCTTTGATAATATTGCTGCGTAGTTCTCTACTAAACTCACAATTTTATAATATCTACTAACAAAACCAACCAAACCAATTATTATAATTTTTTTCTTGCAAGAGAAGAAATTATTACGAGAAAACTAAGAAATTATGTATATATGTATATAGAGAGAGAGAGAGAGAGAGGAGAGAGAGAGAGAGAGAGAGCATACCAACTGTGATAAAGGTGGATGAGACAGCATAGACAGCAATCACATTCGCTCATCTTCTTCTTGGTGGGTTTTGTTAGGGTTTTTTGGAAGAGGGATTTTTTTGGGATGTGGAGGTGGGGGAGGGTGTGCATTCAATGAGTGGAATATTTTCATAAGGATAATTTTGGTATTATTTGGGGGGGAACAAATTTTGAGGGTTTTAGAATTTATAAGTGGGGGGTCCAAAGAAATGGAGAGTTCAAAATAATTCATGGGATGCTAATAGCACCACTCTTTAGGAAAGGATGATGAGAATGAAATCTCTTTGGTAGTTGAAAATGCAGGAAATGAATTGGTTCTAATTTTTTCAAAATTAAGTTTTTTTTTTCTTTTTTTTTTAGTAAAATTTTTAAGTAAATTTTTTACTCTTTAATATAGATGTAATTAAAAAGTAAAATATTTATAAAAGTCAATAAATATACAAAAATATATTGAATTTTTGTATTTTTGGTATTTAGTGATTTTTTTTTTAAATTTCACATATATTATACTTTTTAATTGTATTTATATTAAGAGGTTGTTTGACATGTGTTAAAATAGCTAAAATAGCACATGCTATTTTAGTATATTATCTTATTTAGATCACAATCATCTTATGAGGGTCACATCACTTCTTATTTGGCTCCTATCACCTCTCTCCCACATCACTTCAATTCAACCCCAACTCACATTTCATTTCACATTTTTTCGTAAAAAGTTTAAAAAAATACTAATCTGACATTTTCCAAACAACCCCTAAGTGCATCTAAAAACTAAAAAAATTACTTAAAATATTAAAAAAATTCAGTAAAAAAAATATACGGAAAATAAAAAATTTAATTTTCAAAAAATTGAATTCATAAAATTGGAACAATATAAGGTGGAAAAAATTGACAATTTTGATGGAGAATCCAACATTGAAGCACCATTTTAGAAAATGGTTATTAAAAAATTATTGAAAATATCTTTATTTGACAGATAATTTAAAATATATATATTTGTGTGTGTATCCAAGACAAATTTCATTAAACTAATGCCCAAATAGTACGCATTAATGTGTGTTTGTGTGTATCGAAGACAAATTTCATTACTTTATTAAAATCAACTTTTTCTTTGCAGCACGAACTCTTCTAAGGAGTTGTGTCATGTTGTACACGACACTTTATGGAAACATCTAAAAGCGGGTCTGGTACTTTCTTCAACATGTTTGATTTAAAAATTTAAATTTATAATAGAACACTTCACATAACTTTTCGGACACTTTGGTGACATTTCTTGAACCGTTTGAACACATGCTATGTAATGAATCTCATCATAGAGACAATGTTTTGCATTATTTGAAATGCAACTTATGCACTTTAAATATGTTTTGGAACATTTATATGATCAGTACATCATGTTTATTTCAATGTTCTACAATTATTTTACATTTTTAAAAATGTAATTGTGTTATATGAATGATACCTTGATGTTTAAGTAATAAAATATGACTTTTTAATTTTAATTAACGTATGTTGCTTAAAGAAAAAAACAAAACTGTTCTTATATTTGACTTTTATAAATCTATAGAAATGTAAATTTTTAACATGTCCCACTCATACTATGTCCTATATTTTTTGAAAATCGTCGTTGGTGTGTTGCATGTCAGTGCTACTGTAGGTTTGATAGTGGAAATTAGAACCAAAAGCAACTTTAAAATATCCGAGCAAAATAGAAATGATTGAGAATGAGTACAAGTTGTTGAGTGTGGTATTGAAGAGGTATAAAGTTTTTGTGTATGAGTGGGCATATTAGAATATGATTGTGTGCATTAGAATAATCTGCCAAGTAATATATGATTAAGTATGTGATTTGACGGAAAATTGGAGAATCTGCCTTCACACATATCTTCATGCTTGTAGCTTAAAAGTATATAGACAATCAGTCATCAGATGATTCTGTGGCCAATGGGGCTAGCATGTGTCACATGCTAAAGCACATGGATGTGATTACAATCAGGGTCATCTGTGAGAAACAAATGCAGGGTTGGAAATGGGATGAATATATAATATTACCAACTGGTACCATATACATGTATATTTGAAACATTGTAAAGAAAACTTTTTCTCAAAGTAATGTTTTGTAAAGTAATGTTTTATCAGAAAAAACATAAAATCCTTTTGTAGGGTGATACCATATAGTAAAATAATGTTTTGTAATTTTAAAATATCATACGTAGAGTACCTTTTTCTCAAAGTTTATTTGAAACATTGTAAAGAAAACCTTCAACCATCAAAACTATGCCTTTTTATTAGAAAAACATAAAATCCTTTTTGAAAAAAAATATATTTAAGGAACAACATCATTTTAATTTTATTAACCCATTCCATAATATTCCTCACTTAATTTCCATCTTAACATTCCTCTTTTTATTCTCATTCTCCCCCTTTTCTAGTTACATTTATTATAATGTCATAATCTCAAGTTCAAGTTCCCTTAACACTCCAAACATCCCACATACATGCTATTCTCATCAATCTATTCATATTTGTTGTAACTCCTAAATGTAAAAATCCAAATATCTTTTATAGCCAATAATTGTTATCTTACACCCAACTCCTACTTATCTAACAACTACATCACATCCACACTTGCATTATTAACTATAATTCAGCATATCACAACTACATCATATCCACATGTGTGTTATCAATCATAATTCAACATATCACAAGGACAATAACCCTTTTTAATTCAATTTCTCAATTAATCACAAAACAAATCTCTTAATTTTTCCTTATAGATGCAAACAATCCGGTGAGTTCTTTATCACTTACCCCTCATCCAATTACCATTTCATTATCCATTCTTTTTAAATAATTCCCACAAGCATTTCCATTCCATACCAGTTTACACATCAAATGGTAATTTCACAAGTTCATCACAAGTCACATATATCATCACCAACCTCAACACACGTCACAACACATTCCACCTTTTGCCGACTTGATACGATGGAATAGCGGGCGCACAATTCATAGCACATTCCACATTTTCCCGGCTATTGTACGGCGGCAAGTGAACTCCCAAAAATCATTTTCTCAAAAACCATGTCTTTTTCGAAAACCATTTTCAACCTTTTAAAAACCATCCCCCACATTTGCGGGCTATTATACGACAGGACGTGGGCACCCAAAACATTTTCAAAAACCATCCGTTTTTCCACTTTTGTTGGCTACAATAAGACAGGACTGCGTGGACACCCAAAAAATATTTTTCCACTTTCACCGGCTACAAGACGGCAGGACTATGTGGACACCCAAAAACACTTTTCTCACATTCGTCCAGCGATAAGCCTAGACAAGGCAATTGGGCACCTTGAATTCAAATCACTCCCACATTTACCGGCTATTATACGGACGGTCATGGGCACCGAAAAACCATTTTTTCAACTCCCCGCACGGGTACAAACCACAACACAACCCAGCATAACTCAATTCCACACAACACAATTCAACCAACTCAACACAACATAACCCAATACAATTTACATAACACACAACAAGATTCAACACAACCATTTCAACACAGAACTCGTATCATCCATACCATTAGTAATTTCCTTTCCCCCAAGTTTAGTTCACATTATAACATAATTTAAGACATCAACATTATGAGTTCAATTGCAACTTTTACATAAATTTCTCAAATTCTTTAAAATTTCAATTAAACTTGTACATGTGTAATTTAACACCTCAATTTCATGATTCTACTATCAATTGAAACAAAAACATTAACCATCTTCTTGAGCCAAACTAGGGTTTTTAAGAGAAATTAGAGCTTTTCACAAAACACATTTTGTTCTAACCCTTCTATTACTTTTACACCCAAACTCATGACCCAAGATCATAACCCAACAAATAAACCCAACTCTCTTCAAACCCTGACCCCCAACCTCGTGATTCAGCACAATATGCATAAAAATATAAACTTTTGTATTTGTATAAAGAAAATACCAAAAATCTATCCATAAACAAGGGTATTGAAAGAGAACTAGAAACCCCTACCTCTTGAAGCCAAGAGATGACGACCCAAACATCAATGGCGATGAAACCACAAACTCTTCAGACCAAAAGGATGCCCTTGATGAGATCTACACTTTTTCTCAAAGCACCATGGTGAGAAGATCACTCTAGGTAAGTAGATCTAGGGATCTTAGTGCCAAAAGCTTGAGTTTAGAGAGAGAGAGGAGAACTCACGGTTAGAGAGAGAGGAAAGAGAAGAAAAAGTGAAATAAAATATGTTTGGAGCCTATTTATAGTAGCAAGGTAATAACAGAATAATAGCCTCAAAGTCAAATGAAAGGAACAAGTCAAAACTCCCAAAAAGTAGGTCCCAAACCAGCCCAAAAATCTAAACAAAAACACGCAGAGGTCGACCCTTTATGAAGAAAAGGAAATTTGGTACAAGCAAGGGGGTCGACCCTTAGACAGGAGGGGGCCGACCCTATTTTCCAGCAACTAATACAGAATTTCTGCAACATAAGAAGGTCGACCCTCCCAGACTGGTGTCTACCCTATTTTCTAGCAATACCTCCAGAAACTTCACCAACAGGTAAGGGTCGACCCTTAGAAAGGCTGGTGTCGACCCCAAGGCAAAATTTCTAAGTTTCTAAGGAACTTTTGACAAGAACAAATGCGAACAACAAACCCAACGAGTTTAAATCGGATTGTACTCCTTCAAAACCAATAGATAACAACTCCAAAGACTCCCAAGATAAAAATAAGGATATTAAACACACTCTCCAAAGTATTAAAGGATGCAGGCATTACATTTATCATGGGATATTATCTTGAATGTGTTTAGTTAACGTGGGTATCTATATTGTGCTTGGCACGTGACGAGCCCTACGGGTGTTACATCATCACCATCACACATCTACGTGGCTGGCCCCTGAGGCACCACGATAAGTTGGGGTCGTATGCCTAGCCCAAGCAGGGGCATGCACACCACCAACTATGAAAACAGGACGACAACTCACCTTGATAGAGCTAGCCCACCTAGAGCTCTCCATGGTTCTTCATTCATGACTTATAAGAAATATATTCTCTACCCACTCACCCCAGTTGCATAGCAACATAGTTGGACCCTTGGCTCACCTATGTTCATTTAGTTGCTCAGGATGAGCCCTTGGTTCACTCATGCACTCACTCCCTTGGCTACCTAGGTTGGGAGCAGGACCTAGGTACTCCCGCTTGGGATCATTGGAGGATTGTGAATTAGAGGCTAAGACCTCGAGATCGTCAATGTCATGTAGCTTTCTCCCTGCAATAACAGCTCTCCTTTGACTTGGCTTAGAGAAAGGGACGTTGACCTTACACTTACATCTGTTGCACATATGATACGCCTCTCAAGATATCACACCTACACCTGCAACTCCTATGATACAACCTTCCCAATGACCTGAATCATAGGACACCGCTAGTAGGGTTGATATCACCATCCTGTCAAGTCGAGGAGAACTTGCCACTTGTCTTGAGGTTGCTTGGGCTCCAATACTTCCGGAGTCCATATAACAGCATCGTAAGTGCAGCCACAATCATAACAAGAGCAACAAGAATCATATAACATATACAAATTGTTCAAGGTCTCTCACTGCCACCCCTTTCTTCTCTAAGCCTGCCTTGGTCTTCTCCTCTTCCACCTCTAGTGATCTCAGGCCATGAAGTGCCCGCCGTCTTCTCAGAGGTCAACGACTGATCACCTCTAACCTCCCTTACCCACAGTTAATTTATCCTTGACTAAGGTAACTAGATAATGACTCAAAGTTGACCCTTGCAATCAATTAAAAATTCATTAGTTTGGTGATCTAGTTGTAGTCACAACCTCATCATGTCTTTTATCACATCAATATATTCCATGCTATTTTTTTTCCAACACCCTCTATATTATATTTCTAAGCACCCTAATTTGAGCTTTTTCAAAAACTATTAAAACTATATGTATATCCCTTATTTATTTATTTTTCAATACTTTTCTATCAACTGTCTTAATAAATGTATTATTGCCTTAGTTGATCTGCCATGCATAAATTGAAACTGATTCTCTAACACCTTAAGCATTGATCACTTACTCTCTCCCATAATCTCATTGTATGATTCTTTGGGAAGATAAATAAATAAAGTACAACTATTGTAAAGCTGAAGCACTGAATGTTATCTCAATTATCTTCTTTAACTTAATTAAGTGTCAGTTTGATATATAATTTTTTGTTTAAAACTGAAATGATTGTTGTCTTGACAATACTGATTGAGATTTTGCTAATGTGTCCTTGTAGAGAATGCATACAGCCACAGTTTGGGTCCATCCTCTTGTAATTGCAGGCTGGTGAGGCACCATTCTTGAACATTGTTTGTTTATTATGATGTATAGATTGCTAACCATTCAAGTCCTTGTTGTAGGTGTGGGTTAACTACGTCAGCTTTTAATATGCTTCCTATGGGATGTCTTGACGGTGGAAGAGGTATACAGGTATCCTTTTGCTTTTATTGTTTGATGAAGTATTGAGGTTTATGGTAAATCAGGAAGCATGAAGGAGCTTGGACAATAATTACAAGCTAAGCTCTTGCCATGCTAATTGCTAAAACTTGTCTTAAAATTAACAAAAAGATCAATTTTTTTTGTGGAGCTTTTTAAGGGTTGGACTTTGGTCATAATACACAAGACATAGAGGGAGAACCACAAGTCTCAGTCGTGATGCTGGCTTCAGGATTTTAGGGATAGAGCAGTTATATGCCACACATGTTTATTGAGTTCATGCTTTAACTGTCATTTGTAGTTTTAAGTTTCAGTGTCATAGGCCCTTAGCTTGAGAACTAGGATGGAATACAAATGGGAAGATTATATTATAAGCAATTAAGCATATGTTGTTAGGATTATTCCATCCGTGTAATAAAGGTGGGTCCCATACGATTATTAGGTTGGTTTATACATGTATTTGTGTTAGGATAGTAGAGTCTAGAATTTACTGGAGAACCTAATATGTGTAGGATTTGGTTACCTGATTGTATAGAATTACGATTCTCATGGGTGCATTATTATAAATTGTCATGTGGACTATAGGATTTTCTTGAGAGAGATTGAGAGATTATGGAAAAATAGAAATGTAAGGGGTGCGAGAAAAAATACCGTGAGAGCACCGGGGTGAGCAAGGGCTCAACTACGCTTGAGCATGGGGTTCGGTGGTGTGGGTTTTGAGTATTTTTGCCATGTTACATGTATTCTCTATTTTTATCCTAGTGGAAACTCTCTTTCCCATGGATGTAAGTAATTTGGGTTTGTGTGATTGTTTTTTCTCTTTGGTGTGTGTGTGTGGGTGTGCTTCTGTTTGCGTTAGTGGGATGTGGTATAAATCCCAACAAGTGGTATCAAAGGTAAAGGTTATCGATCCTAGGTGCGATTGGTAGAAGGTGCGATTACTACAAACAACGGACTCGCACAAGAAATCTTGGTGGTACAGAAAAAAAAAAAAAAATCAAAATCCGATGAAGGTAGCATGGTGAAGGCATCTTGGAACACAGTGCACAATGTGGTGCACAATTGAGGATTAGGTTTTGTGACTTTGGCTTGTCAAAGGATTATGATCCTATGTGACAAAAAGCATAAAATTAACGGTTTAAAATATTTCTATTATATCGGTGTGTATATATAATAGAAAAATTCAACATGAGAGTGGTTTCTAAGGTTTTCAGGTGCTACGATTTTATCAGTACATTTAGATTTTCAGATTGTAAATGGTTTAAAGGAATTGGATAGATTCGGCAGTGATCAGGTTTGACCGCGGGTGATCAAGGATGATCTAGGAGTAATTTGATTCAATCAACAAGGAAGTTCAGTCATTGTGGGGTCAATTAGATTATGTTTTTCTGATTGGACATCATGAGTGGCAACTTGTACAGGCTCGTGGAATATGTTGTGACAAGAGGGGATCTACTATAAAGCATCAAATGAGTAGTATGAGTCGTGGGTGAATAGTGGTGAGCAACAGTTGCAAGGATATTTGGTGGCCACCAAGAGGAATACAACAGGTTACTGGATGTTCACAGAAGGAAGCTTTAGGTATAGAACTTGAGACAGTTTTGCAGCGAAAGGGTGTACATCAAAGGAAGTTGGGTCGAAAGTTGGGCTCTTTCTATGAAGGTTTTGGTTCGTGGCAGTGAAGACACCTACGGAGGTGTGATAGATCCCACGGGCTCAAGCATGAAGACAAAGGAAGCCGCGAAAGACACATTTGAAGCACTATGGCGTGAGGTGCAAATAACGTGGGCACTTGGCTCAAGAGGGTGCAACATTTTTTAGGTGAAGGTGGAGTGTATCACGCAAATCAGGACACTTAGGTTGGAGGGTGCACATAAAAGGAGTGATTGTTAGGATTAGTCCACGCATGTGATAAAGGTGGGTCCCATACAATTATTAGTTTGGTTTATACATGTATTTGGGTTAGGATAGTAGAGTTTGAAATCCACTGGGGAACCTAATATGTGTAGAATTGTATGGAACTAACATTCTTATAGGCAAACTATTATAAATAGTCAAGTGGATTACAGGATTTTCTTGAAAGAGATTGAGAGGATATAATGCCCCGGAAATATTTCAACAAGAACTACCCACATTAATAATCATTTGCTAGATAATAACAATAATCCTTCCATCTTTCCATGTTTAATTAAAAGAGTTTAATACAAAAGTCCCACATGCGGTATACATTCAACGATATAAGAGAGCACCTGAATCTATAGCATGTGAAACATCTAGCTGCAAACAAGATAAATAAGATGCCCTTACGGGCTACAACTTCCAAGGCTTAAGCCTGATTACACAAAAGTGGTCTCTCGGACCTAAACCAAAAATAGCCCTCGGCTTTACAATTAATCATAACAAAATAAGAGTGCACTACTCTTCTCAAAATACTTCCACGCCCTCAATTCGGCGGGATCACCACATCTTTACCTACACCAAAAACCCATAAGGGTGAGTATATAGCCCAGTAGACAATCCTTAACAAAGTATGTACATTTATGCAAGATTCACAACATTTTATGTAAATGCATACGTTATGCCATGCCATTTGAAGGAAATCTCATATCATGCTTTTCTTGAAAATCACCTTGCTTTCAGTCAACATTTATGCAATCTCATTAATTTCCACACTTCCAATTTTAAATCATAAAGGGGCGGTAAATATATTACTGGTAATCCCTAGGCTGGTGTCTGTAAGTAGACTCCACGAGTACTACCAAACTGTCATTTTTACCGGTATTAATCGGAAGGCTCAACACCTATCCGTATGGTTTTCTGGTCTTTTACCAAAGACACTCAGGCCATCTTATCAAATACAACTACACCCCCTATCCGGACTTACCATGTATTTACCCCTTTAACATTCTCATAATTCTCATTACAATATAACCTTTCTCAATGTAAATGTTTTCCAAAACTCATGCCATGGTGTGTAGAAATGACAAAGTTTACATGAAGATATGATGCAACAATGACATTTCATAGCATTTCTTCATTTACCTTCCTCCAATACCATCACACAATTAATCACATGCTCTACCAGTGCTAATTAACACATAGCATTAGCTCATCATTATACATATTTCACAACATTCTAGTGATTCCAAGATCAGGTGAGACTTTCAATATCAATTTCTAAGTTTTCAATTCTCAAGGTCAATGGTGTTTAACAACTATCATCTTACAATAACATATTTTGTTTTTCATGCTACTAGCAACAACTTAAAAGTAAATCCCTCATTTTCATATGTCAAGGAAAATATCACTTTTCTCACCAAAATGTGAACTCTACACTCACACACCCATTAATCATAAGAAAGAAATCTATTCTATGGATTTTCCATGTTTTCAAAAAAAAGCCCCAAATCTTCTAGGTTTTTCACAAAATCTTACATCTTCCATTTCCTTAAAAAGAAATCCCACAACACACTTCAATCTCAACACTTATGACCTAACATTTCACAAATCCTTTTTAAAAGAAGTAAGGTGAGTTCTTCTTCAACAAAATCATCAATCTCTTGAGCCCAAACCCTCATTTTCAAAATACATGGAGAAGCTCACCAAAAACCAACCAAACTTGCATAGACACACATATAACTCAAAGGAAAACCCTACCTCAAGCTCAATGGAGAAGATGAAATGAAACCCTAGCCCTTGAAAAGGAGAGAGAGAGCTTTGATTTCTTCAGCCTAAGTGAAGCCCCAACTTTAGGTCTTCAAGATCTTGAAAGAGATGATGATGTTCTTGACCCAAGATGAGCAAAATCAAAGAGGTGTAGATGTTTGAGGTGTTTTCTAGAGAGGAGGAAAAATATAGGTTTTAGAGTGAGAGTGAGATGAGTATAATGAGAGATATATTTGGATCAAAATGATACAAAAAACAGAGTTTTGGACTGCCCAGTTGGCCGCTCGTGCGGCCCACTTTCTCCGCTTGTGCGCTCTAGACAGTAGCAAAATTTATGGGTGTCAAACTTGGCCACTCGTGCGGCCCCTCCCACCGCTCGAGCGGCCCAATTCCGCACGTGCGGCCCTGGCCCAGCATCTCAAAGTTTAAACTTCGTCCCTGGCACCCTGAACTCACCCGTGCACCCTCCGGGACAAACAAAAATTCAACACCGGAATAAAAAGATTTTGGAAACCATTTCTGGACACTTCAATTCAACAAGAATAAAAAGAGAACGAAGTGAAGGAAAGAAAGAATAAAGAGAAAAAGACGGCCGGTCGTCACAGAGGAGGAAAAATAGAGATGTAAAGGGTGAGAGAAAAAATATCATGAGAGCGTCAGACTGAGCAAGGGCTCAATTACCCTAGAGCATGCGGTTTGGATATTAGTGTGGGTTTTGAGTATTTTGGCCATGTCGCATGTATTCTTTATTTTTATCATAGTGAAAACTTTCTCTCCCGTGGATGTGGACATTTTGGTCCGAACTACATAAATCTGTGTGATTGTTTTTCCTCTTTGGTGTGTGTGTGGGTGTGCTTCTACTTGCATTGGTGAGATGTGGTATAAATCCCAACATATTCTTTAGTTAGTCTTACCTCAGGAAGCAGATGGTTTAATTTCCAAGAGGCGTTCTCTTGTGGCATCTCTCCATAGAGATTTCATATTACAAGGGATTGGAGCACTATCAAAGGCTTTTTTTAGATAAGAAGGTAAATAGGCCAAACGACAAAACCTAAATTGTTAGTCAATACTTTGAATCGAGGAACTACTTTATTTGTATTTGCTCATTTTGATTTAACTTCAAGAACTTGGAAGGTTCATCTCTAACCCCCATCTACGTTACATGGACTCGAGTACGGGTGTTGGGTGCTGGTATGTACCTAGAGGTCAGACTCATCAAACCATAAATTTAAGGGTATGCGGACTCGGCAAAAAATGTAATATTTTTATATTTTTAATCAAGCATGTCAGATAAATGATGTTATATGCAACTTACAGTAATTAAAAAAACAATATGTACATATAATAATAGTATTATCTACAATTATATAAGAAGTGTTCGTTGAAAAGTATCCGACACATATCCCATACTTGTCTAAGTGTCGGGTGTCCGACACGGATATTTGATTTACTTTGAAGAGTTTGTGTAACACAGACCCCCACAACAAAATTAAATGTTAAAATATTTTAATTCCATATGGGGTAAATACCTCTCTATAAGCATCACTGATTTTTTCTTTTGTAATCAACCGAGTCCTAGATTCTTCGATTGCTATGAAAAGGAGAGAATCGAAGAGTCCCTTTCCTTTGATACCATAGAATTACTTATGATTGTGTTCTATAACTTCTATAGAATTTGAATTTCTTGTTTTATACGGTGCCTTTGGGAAAAATGCACTAATAGTATTATATACAATTGCATAAGAAGTGTCCGTTGAAAAGTATCTAGCAGATATCCCATATTTGTCCGAGTGTCGGGTGTCTGACACGGGTATTTGATTTATTTTGAAGAATTCGTGTAATATAGAGTTTTATTGCTTACAAATGTTGCATCACTTCAAATATGTTCTTATTCTACTAAAGCAAATTAAAATAAAAGATTGTTTTACAACACACTAGTCATAGATTCATTAGTTGCCTAGTTATAATTATGTCAGTTGTTGATGTGTCTTGAAATTATTATTTTTTTTTTAATTTTAAAATTTAACTTGTGCAACACTTTTGTATTATCCCACATCCTTCACTTGGGTACATGCCTAACATTTGGCATAGTACACAAAGTGGTTGCCTCAAGACTTGAACCCATAATCTTAAGCCAAGGTTTTACCATTGAACCAATGGTCACCCCTAGCCTTCACTCTCACATGGGGCCAAAAAATAAATAAAAAAAAAAAAAAAAAACAAATGGAACAAATAATACTCTTTCTTCAACAAAAACAAGGATAACAAAAAAGAGGTCTACATTGCAAACCTTTAAAACTACATGAGTAAGTGTATTCCTAAAATCTCTATATACCTAACAAATGTACAAATCCCCTCAAAACTCAAAAGAGTAAATCTGCCTCCAGAATAGGACTCTTTGAGCCAAAAAAACAAGGAAGCAATAAAACATTCCTCAGGCCAGGTATGTGTAGATTCATCAATTTAAAAATATCTCATATTTCTCTTTCTCCATAGGCACCTCACTGTGCACAAAGGCACCACCTCTCAAGCTTTCCTCTCTATTTCTTTGGACATACCTACTTCAACAAGCAAACAGGTCTCTAACTGTACAAGGCATCACCCACTCAATGCCAAAAATACAAAAGTCAAACTCCATAATCTCGATCCACCGGACACTGTAAAATAAGTTGATTCCAATCCAATTATTGACAGCCCTGTTACTCATATAGCATCATTCCATCATGACTTTGTTTGCCCCTCTTCCTCAAATTGTCTTTGGTTAGTATCGCCTCTTGAGCCGCTGTCTACGCAAAAAAGGCTACTTTAGATCGATCTTGGTTTTCCAAATATCTTTGCAAGGGAAGGAAGAATCCTTCTCTTGACATAGCCTCTTATAAAATAATAAAGTATTCTTGGAAGCTTCACTGCTGAAGTATCTTGAGCCGCCTCTAGACTAAAGCCTATATATTATCCGAAAGATGGCCTCCACAAACTCCACCTTTGAATCCTCCAGCATCCTCCTACATTGTCGGGTCCACACCACCCCTTCAAAACCCATCTACCAAAATTCTAAATAGGTTTGGAAAACCTCCCTCAAAAGTTGATGCCCGATAAGTATCATGCCAAAACCAAACTTCATGAACATTCCCCACCTTGAAAATTATGAAATTGATAAATTCTTCCTAACTCACGTGATTTCTTTCCAAACTTCAAACCCATGAACTCGTCTAACCACACTGATGCACCAATTTAATCCCTACCCTTCACCACAATCTCTCCCTTCTGAAAACAAATATCCACTACAACTTTACCAATAAAACTTTGGCCCTATTTGGTGGAGTTTTTTTAAGTTAAAAGCTGATAATCATAAAGCAGAAACTAAAAACACCCTTACTCCAACTTTCAAATGATCAACTTTTTTTAGCTTATTTAAGCTATTTCTGCCTAATAAACTATAAGCCGAAGCTACACCAAATAGTCTGTCACAGACTCCCAAATCAAAAAAAGTTATAATCATCCCCAAAAGCGATAACAAACAATCCCTTTGTTGAACAAGTCCAACTTTCTAATGCCAAATCACCCCCTTTACTGGCAAACACACCTCTTCTCAATAGACAACATGAGACTTCAATTCTTTTCCTATGCCTCCTTACTGGGAGTACCTTTGTAGCATCTCACTCCTCCTCCTTGTCACTGATATAGCCTAGGGATTGGAAAAAGTGACACGAAGCATGTATTTCACAAGGCACTTTTAATGAGAGTTTTTCAGACAGAACAAACCTCCATAGCCATTAGCCCAACAAGACTTTGTTAAACAAGTATTGTATTCTGACACCCCCTTACTTTTATGGTTTGTGTATTTAACCACTAGTTGATGATGATGTTTCCAAATCGTAAACCGCAATTAAAGTGGCATCCTCTGATAATATTTTGTTTGAATGAAAGTTTATTTTAGTGATTTGTTGTTTTCTTCTTCCAGCTCGGTGGACCTTTGTCACTTCCTTGGGATCTGTATGTGTTGATATGTCAGGTATGCAATCAGTAGGTTATATATGAATAAAATAACTAGATTGAATTTGAATCACTATTTTGTTATTTATTTATTTTATGAAATGAGGCTGGAGAGCGTATTTTAGATTTTGCGTTGGCTTCTGACCTGGTGATGGCCAATACTATGTATAAGAAGAGGGAGGAGCATTTGATAACCTTTTAAGAGTGGGTCAGTTAAGAGCTAAATAGATTACTTCTTAGTGAGAAAAGTGGACCGCCTAAAATGCAATGATTGTAAGGTGATTCCTGGAGAAAGCCTGATCTCTCAACATAGGATTTTGGTATTAGATTTATGTTTTAGAGGGCAATACCAAGCTAGGAAGGACGGTGGGCGTCATAGGATGAGATGGTGGGACCTAAAAGGGGATAAACTAGAAATATTTAAGGATAGAATGGATAAGGAAGGTACTTGGATTTGGAAGATGATGTTAACACTATGTGGAACTCGATGGCCAATTGTATGAGGAGAATTTCAAGGGACGTGCTTGGAGAGTCAAAAGGGACGGGACTCAGCTCTAGGGAAACTTGGTAGTGGAGGGAAGAGATTCAAGCAGTAGTTAAGGCAAAAAAAAAGTGCTTTAAAAAGTGACAGAAGGATAGAACTGAAGAAAACCTTAAGAGCTATAGATTGGCTAATCAGGAGGTCAAAAAAGTAGTGAGAGAGGCGAAGCTGAAAGCTTATGATGACCTATACACTAGACTAGATAGTAAAGAGGGAGAGAAAAGGGTATACAAACTTGCTAAGATATGGGAGAGGAAAACAAGAGATTTTAATTAAGTTAAGTGCATCAAGAGTGAGGATTCTAAGGTATTGGTGAAGGATGAAGAGATTAAAAAAAGATGGAAGAACTATTTTGAGAAACTATTAAATGAGGAACATGGAGGTACGACAATAGGGGAAGAAATGGCCAGTAATACAATAAACCAAGACTATAGGTTTTATCGCAGGATTAGGAATTTTGAAGTGGAGATTGCACTTAAGAAGATGAAATCAAATAAGGATTTAGGACCCAATGATATCCCTATTGAAGCTTGGAAGTGCTTGGGTAAAAAGGGGGTTTCATGGTTGACTAGGTTGTTTAGCAAAATTTTGTTGACTAGGAACATGCCAGATGAATGGAGGAAGAGTATTTTAGTGCCAATATATAAGAATAAAGGAGATGTCCAGAATTGCAACAACTATAGAGGAATCAAGCTAATGTGTCATATAATGAAAGTGTGGGAGAGGGTGATGGAACGCCGATTACGAGATATAACAGAGGTGTCAGAGAATCAATTTGGGTTTATGCCCAACAGGTCAACGATGGAAGCGATTTATCTTTTGAGGAGAGTAATAGAAAAGTATAGAGAAAAGAAAAGAGATATTCATATGGTGTTTATCGACCTTGAGAAAGCATATGATAGAGTGTCCCGAGATATAATATGATGGGTGTTAGAGAAGAAAGGGGTGACAAAAGGTTACATTGATGTGATTAGGGACATGTATGAAGGGGTGGTGACCACTATTAGATCGCCTGCTGGAGAGACAAATGAATTTCCTATCACTATTGGGTTACACTAAGGATCTACCTTAAGCCCTTATCTTTTTGCTTTAGTTATGGATGAGTTGACGAGAAATATTCAGGATGACGTGCCATAGTGTATGCTTTTTGCAAATGATATCGTGCTAGTGGATGAGAATAGAGAAGGAGTTAACACAAAGTTGAAGATTTGGAGAAAAGCTGTTGAATCTAAAGGATTCTGAATAAGCAGAACTAAGACAGAGTACATGGAGTGCAAATTTAGTAACAATAACAATGAAAACAGAGGAGAAGTGAAGATTGAGAACCAAGAACTACCTAAGAGTGAACATTTTCGTCATTTAGGGTCGATTATCATAACAGCCGAGGAGATTGATGAGGATGTGGCCCATAGGATTAAGGCGGGATGGTGTAAGTGGAGAAGTGCGTCTGGGGTACTATGCGATAAACGAATACCCACTAGACTAAGAGGTAAGTTCTATATAATGGCTATTAGACCAGCGATGTTGTATGGGATAGAGTGTTGGGCAATTAAGAAACAACATGTAGATAAGATGAGTGTAGCTGAGATAAGGATGTTAAGGTGGATGTATGGCAAGATTAGACAAGACAGAATTAGGAATGAGTGTATTCGGGAATGGGTAAGAGTAGCACTAATAGAAGATAAGTTGAGAGAGAATCGATTGAGATGGTTTGGTCACATTCAACAGAGACCAACAAAGGCAATAGTGAAGAGATACGATGCTGTAACGGTAGAGAGGAGTGTTAGGGAACGGGGTAGGCCTAGATTAACGTTGGCTAACGTTGTAAATAAAGATATAGATCTACTTAATTTGACTAACGAAATGGCCTTTGATAGGGCCGCGTGGAGAAGAATGATTCATATAGCCGACCCCATTTGACGGGACTTAAGGCTTGGTTTGGTTTGTTTTGGTTATTTATTTTATGAAAAACAACACAAAATAATGGTTCATATGCTAATTTTATGCAAATACTACATGTATAGAGGGCACCAGAGAAACCATGCTTGAATGATATGACAAAGGTTAGAACATGGAGGAGAACAGTTCTTACAGTGGCTATTTCCTAGTTGTGTTGACGCTCCTTCCTGTGTGGGATGAGCCTGCAGAGGAGCTGGGTATAGGTCTTGCAACTGCATTTTGATGTAAATACACAACAATCCAATTTTGACTTTTTAAAGCTAAATTAGAAATAAAGGACTTGATGGCTTAAACGAGTCATATTCATTGTATCCCCACCCGATAAAATTATTCCTATTATTAGGTGAGCACATAGTGACATAATAGGACGGACCTACTAGATAACCTCTTCCTACTCACCCACTTTCTATTTATATGTTTGTAAGATGTACATGCATTAATATTTTTGCGTTCTTTATATGTTTGTAAGATGTACATGTATTAGTATTTTTGCATTTAGCGATATATTCTTTAATTGCTCTAAAATTTTGCTATGTGTTTCTATTTTCCAATTTTTAGAAACTTGATATATGGATGGGGGAGAAGGAATGTTCTTTTGGGCTTTTGATTGAGAGATTGATTGAAGTTTGTTTCAAGTTCTAACCAAATGCAATGCTAGTCTTAACCGACTGTGACTAGTCTAATTAGTTAGAAACATTACACACCTCTTTGAGTCTTGTCCTCCCCTTCAAAGCTATCAACATACCAATACCAATAATAATTGGGGGGGAAAAAAAAAGAGAGAGAGAGGGTCCAGCTCCTCTCCAATCTGAAATAGACTGGGTGATGTTATTATGTTGCGATGGGTCCAACTTCGGGTCCATCTCGATAATCTAAACTGTTCAATGTGTAGAGTTCGTCAAGTACATCATCTCTATAAAAAATCATGTTAATCGAACATTGATAGCCACTCAATCAGCTTGCATTTGTGTTTGCAATTTATTTTTAAAATTATTGTTATCGTTGAAACAAATACAATCTAATAAAATAGCTATCGCTATCTTATCAATGTGATTTTTTTGTAGGGATGATGAACTCAACGAGCTCTATACATTGGATGATTTGGATCATCAAGATGGGCCCGAAATTAGGCCTACCACGACTAAATAGCATCGTCTAGTCTGATTATGGACTGGATAGAAGCTATGGCCAAAAAGAAAAACCCTCAGCCTACCCTGTTTGCGGACATTAGTTTTTAGTTTAAAAACTAAATAGTCATTACAAGTTGTTATATTAAACTCTTTATTTTTCTGTACATTTTTTCATAAAAAGTTAAAAAATCAACTAAAATAGTTAAGCTTTGTTTGGCATTGGCTATGGTAGTCAACTTTTTTGTGTTGAGACTTTTTTAGCCTCGTTTGATTTTTGTTTTTGGACTTTTTTTACTTTTGTGAGAGAAAAAGTGTAATGATTATGGTTTAGATATGACATTTTGTCTTATTGACTTATATAGTGTATTGTCTTTTTGTGCTTTTTTTACCAAACGAGGAGTTAATTCCCAAATAGGTTGCATTATGTATCTCAAAAGGAGAATTCTATTATACATTTTCATACTATATGCACCTTTAGTTATATTATTTTCTTCTTTAGTTATGACAAAATTTGTTTTTTAGTTATGACATTATTTTGAGATTTTAGTTATGATTTTTTTTTTTTTTTTTTGGTTATGATTCAGAAAATATGAAATTATGTTATTTTCTTCTATACTTATAAGGTGCATATGATATGTACCATAATCTTTCTCATCTCAAAAAGGTACCCCCCGCAAAAAAGGGTTGACTTACAAATTAATTGAGTTTCAAAGGCATTAGAATTTATAATTTTATACTACCTCCTTATTTTGTGGAGTAATTCTACTTACACAACAAAAAACAGTTTATTACACCCTAATTTTTCAAAATAAAATGATTACACTTTTACCCCTTTCTAAAATTATCAAAAAAACCTTCAAAACCCTAACCCTAATTTCTTAGCACACCCATGTTTTCCCACCATCTTTACCAACCACCTTCATTGCAATTGTTGACTCCTACCGTCGCCTCTCGCCGCCTTTTCTTTTCTCTTTTCTCATCTCCTGCCTCTTATCGCCGTCACCCCAAAATCGTTGCGACCTAGCCATACTCCTCACTTCCCTCCGTTGTGCTTTCTCAATCTTCGCCACAACCACAACTAGTGCCGTCGTGAACCAGTTCGACACCATCACACCAAACCTCCATTACTACAACCCAGCTTATCTCCAAAATCCAACACCGTGAATGCGAGAGAGAGAGAGAGAGAGAGAGAGAGAGAGAGATCTAAGGTAGAAGAATGAGAAGATGGGAGACAACGACGACGACTGGTTTGGGCAGTAACAAAAGGACCCAGTTCATTTTTAGGGTTTCTCTCTCTCTCTCTCTCTCTCAACGGTGGAAGATGTGAGTTTGGTTCGCGATAGGTCTAGGGTTTCAAAGCTCAATAGGATGGTAGGTTGCGATGGGGCGATGATGAGAGCCAATGGAGGGAGGAGGAACGATGGTGAAAAGGAGGATCAGTGGCCTGAAGATGAGGTGATGACTGTAAATGATATAGTCGGTGGAAGTGGGTTTGGATGTTAGAGTCGAAGAGGGTAGCTGTGACGACTGTGAGAGAGGTCGCTGGTGGGGCTGAGTCTGAATGTTGGAATTTAAGGTGGTTGTTGTGGCTGTCGAAGGTAATGATGAGGGGTGAAGAAGAGTTGGGGTTTGTTAGGTTTGGGTGTAAAGATAAGCTTATGATGGGTATTATGGTGATTGTAAAGAGAAAATTGAATTTTTGTGGGTTGTGTAATATAAAATTGAGTGTAATGAAGAATTTTTGTTGTGTAAGTAGAATTACTTTATTTTGTGTTGGATCATACTAATATCAATTCTATAGGCACTCATTAGAGTGGAGCAAATGTCAAAATAATTATACATTGAGCAAATTACCTTGATATGCCAGGGATGTTATCAAAACTACAATTATTCTAACTAGTTTGAAAAAATAACACCGGCCTTCCTAAAAAATTTAATAGATTGTGTCACACGTAATTGCATGCAGTACCGTTAGTTTCGTGGATGGAAGTTGTTGACATGATCGATATTTAAACAAAAATATCAAAATTTTCCTTTTTAATTATTTATTTATTTTTATTTTTATTTTTATTTTTATTTTTATTTTGTGAGAACCAGTTATATTAAGGTTGATAATCACTTAATGGGCGATCATTAGTATTTTTCTCAGCATTTTAACTTTTCATTTTTGGTGGGCATGTTCTCTCTGTCATCCATTGGGTGTGAAGGAAATCAACTTCGAAAGAAAGTGAAAACATATAGTATAGTTTTTATTTCTAAATTAAAAAATTGGAGATAAAATTAATATTTATTTTTAAAATAAGTAAAAAATGTATTTTTAAAATTATAAAAATTAAAAAATTAAGAAAAATATGGAAACTTATTTTAAAATTTTTAAAATTTTAGAACTACTACACACCAAAACGAAAAAAATAATCTATGTATTATACTATTATTTATGTAAAAGGTTGATGTTCACGCTTTATTTTTTGAATAGTCGTTTTTTCTTCAAATCTTTCAATTTATTTTTATTTTTAAATTTTGAATTCAATTATTTAATTTATAATCTTGTTTTTCATAAATAAAATGATTATATGTGCACACGTCGTGTGTGTTGTCACTTTTAATACTTTTATATATAAAAAAAAGGACTCAATTTAATGTTTATGTCTCATTTTTTAAATTTTTTCAAAATACCCTTATAGCAATTTAGTGGATAGTTTTTCCCTATATTTATTTATTTATTTTAATCACTCAACTTCTAATTTCAGTTTAAAAACAATTATACAATTTATAATCTTTTTTTTTTATATAAATAAAATGATCTCATGCACCGCATCTTCTAGTAATAATAATAAATACGCAAATATCACATTTTATTTCACAATTTGACCCGTCTAACCCAAAATACTAGGGTGGTGTGTACCATATATAAGTTATATTATTTGTGCGTTTAGTCCGCACAAATAATATAATGAGATTTGCAACTAAAAAAAAAGGATTATGTTAACAAATGTAGGGTACAAGAAAAATATAAAACAAATTTAGAATCCAATGCACTTTTCATGAGTTTTATAACACATTTTAATTTTTTCGTCATTTCTAAAACACTTTTTACATTAATTCCAACATTAAAAATGCATAAGGATACTTAGGCCTCGTTTGGAAACAGGCTAATTTAGTAACTTTTTGGCTATTTGGCTAAAAAGGTAGGTAAAAAAAACTTGTATGTTTGGGATGACTTTTTGGCTAATTACGAAAAGATGTGCAAAAAGTAGAGAGAAAAGAGAATCTTTGACTTTTTGGTATGAGTTGTTGGCTTTTTGACTAATTTAGTAACTTTTTGGCTAAAAAGATAAGTTCCCAAATGGGGCCTTATTAGCATTTGCTTTATAAAAAATAAAAATAAAAATTTGAGTTATAACTAAATGTTATAATCATGATAACCAAAATAGTATCATAAGTTCATAACCAATATCACAACGTGTCATAACTATAACAATATGTTATAACTAAGATTGTTAAAATCGGAATCCTATGTGAGATTGTTGGAAGAGACTTGTAGATCGGATTGTAGAATCGGACCGAAAATCGTAAGATTCTATTTTCAATATAAAATAAAATAAAAAATTATTGATAATGATAATATATATATATATATTACTTAATTTTAAAAAAATTAAAGAAAATGATAAATTAGATATAATACATTTTTCATGTTAACATAAATTAAAAAAGACGGCTAAAAAAAATTTATAGTCAAATTTTTTATATAAATATATACATATATACATACATATAAGAAATAAATAATAATAAAATATATATATAATCAAGATAGTTTGCGAAGTAAAACGATGCAACTCGTTTGACCCAACTGAAATACAAATCAAAATTGTGACAAACATAGTTATAACCAACACCAATAACACGGCGTTTTTTCCTGACTATGCCAATATGGCAACTTTATTCTCACTCTAGGATAGGTTTTTTTTTTTCTTTATTCCCATTGTAGGGTAAACTTGCTTTACCAATGTTGTTTTCTGGAATACGGCTTTACCAAAGCCGTGTTTCATGATTAAAAAAATAAAAAAATTTCAATGCACAAAATTGACTTTTCAAAAGTCATTTTTAGTTAACTTCTAATTAATTCTGAGTTAATTAAAAACAGTTTTGATAAAATCGTTTTCTCCACATTTTTTTTTAAAATTTAGATTTTGAACATAAATATTTATTACAAAAAATATATTTAAAACATAAAACGGCTTTAGAAAAACCGTTTTCATCTCTAAAACGGCTTTACAAAAATCGTTTTTGGGAAATATTTTCTTTTTCTTTTTTCTTTTGTTTTCAAGAAATATTTATTGCGAAAAATATATTTAAAACATAAAATAGCTTTAGAAATATTTCTTTTTCTTTTAGTCAGAATGAGGACCACACTGATGGGAAGTCAAGGAATGGGGGTTCACAAAAAACAAAATTTGGGGGCTGAATAAACAATCTCAAAGGCAAGTGGGTGGTTCGCTGAGACCTGCAGTTCTTGGAAGGAATGGGGGGCCAATACAGTGCAAACACAGGATAAACTCTCTAGTAGACCACAAGAAACAGAACACCTATATCAGTTCAAAACATTCGTTGCTTGGGGCTCAGGGGATGAGGGCCCGAGGTACAAATGAACTACAATCTGAGATAGGACAACAAAAAGAATCTACTGTTAATGTCTGGAGTCCCAAACAAACCTAATTTCGAAATTGAAAATCCCTAATCAAAATTGAAAACCTTAATTTATGCAAAACAAACCTCAATGTGGATGATGGAAGGGAGAAGTGCGAGGATGTTTGCTGGTCTTCCTCTTCTTCATTCTTGCTACAGCTTTCGCAATGGCCTTTGTCTTCTTCACCTCCTCCGCAATGCTCTTCGCATCTCTCTCTTCTTTATTGTTTGATGAAGTGCAGTGTGTGTGTGTGTTGGACTATTGGAGCAAAACAAAAACATGGGTAAAGATCACTTAAAACTCAAAAAAAAAAAAAAAAAAAAAAAAATGGTGAAAACGGTTTTCGTAAAGCCATTTTATATAAACCAGCTTTTTAAAAACTGTTTAATGTATTAAAAATATTTTTTGCAAACATATTTATTTTCAAAATCTTTTTTTTTTTTAAAAAAAAGTGGAGAAAACGGTTTTACCAAAACCATTTTTAATTAACTCAAAATTAATTAGAAGTTAACTAAAAATGATTTTTGAAAAGCCAATTTTGTGCATTGAAATGTTATTATTTTTTTAATCATGAAACATGATTTTAGTAAAGCCGTTTTTCAAAAAATGACATTGGTAAAGCCAGTTTACCCTACAATGAGAATAAAAATAAAAATCCACCCTAAAACAAAAATTAAATTGTCAGATTGGCACAATTAGGAAAAAAAATGCCCCAACAACACAAATATCATAACACGGTACAAATGCTGCACATGTCCAAAAATTTCCAAAAATGCAAACCCAAATCACAAAGCAATCAATCAAATGGAAAAACGTCCCAGAAAGAAAGACCAAGTACTCCTAGTTGAAGAATAAGAAGAAAGACGAGAGGGATGTCTTTTCGAGGGTGCTCACATCCTCCTCCCATATCTACACCCTACAGAACTAGCTTCCATCACATCATCTTACAAAACCCTAAACCACATCTCCAACTCCATCATCGCCTCAAGATCCTCCGACGCTTCCAGAGGCTTCGAGAACCTTCCTATCCCTTTCTTCAATCCCATCGACCACCATCCCTACTCCTACTTCATCTACACTCCCACTCAGACCCCATGCCCCGATCCGATCGACCTATCTCATTCTCTTCCGCAGCCTTGGGGCTCTGACCCGATTATCAGACCCGGCCCGTTTTCCTGTTGGGTCTCTGATGCTTGTGGGTGCAAGTGCGAGAGGTGTGATGATGGGGACTCGGGATGCCCATGCTCGGACTTGAACTCGTCCGAGTTGACTCGCGAGTGCGGGCCGAGTTGCTGTTGCGGAGTGGAGTGTGGGAATCGGTTGACTTAGAGAGGGGTCTGTGTTCGACTAAAGATTGTGAAAGATGAGAGGAAAGGTTAGGGATTGCGTGCCGGTGAGATCATTGAGAGTGGACAATCTGTTTGTGAATATACAGGTATGAACTGTAATGTAACCAATTTGATTTCATGTTTATAATGTAAAAAGAAGCAAAAAGAAAGAAATTTTAAAAATTAAAGAATAATAAGAACCATCATGTGATATTAACGTAGACTAAACGAGGATCGACCAGGCACACCTCAACTTTGCAAATCGGTGAAGCTCGCTGACCGAGCAGCCCATTCATAAGAGTTGCTCAAACCAGCCGAGCAATAAATTAAACTTAGTGTACACAATAAAATCGGGGTAAATGGGAAAGCACCAATTTATGGTCAGTTCACCTGGAGCTGTTGTCGAGTTTCGTAGAGAGTTCAACATTCCAAATGATGTTCACTTTGAGCTGGCCAAAAAAAGGTGATACTCCTTGGGGTAGATTGGATGCCTGCCCTTTCACCGTCATGTCCATAGTAGAAGGCGGCCCCCGCTTCCCGGTCCAGCCCCTAGTTTGCGAGTTTTTGAGGCAAACTAGGTTGTGTCCAACCCAAATGTCAAACAACACTTATAAAATAATAAAAGGCGTCGCCACGCTCAACCATATTCTCGATCTGAACCTCGGTCTGGCCGAGATATTCCACTAGTATACACTGAGCAAAAATAAAGAAGGTTTCTGTTGATACCTCAAGGTCAAAAAAGGCTGAGCAAAACTTGTAGAGGACGATGAATTTCTATGGGTGTCTAGGAATTATGAAGATACCGAGGCGCCCATACCGAGCCGGCAGAAACGTAAGGATTTTTGGAGCACCGATGAGCATAATAGCACGATCCTGATTTTCTTCTGAATGAATATCCTCACCAATCTAACACTTGGCTTCATTTTTTGTGTAGATTATAAACACTTGGCAGACAATTACTCGCACGCTGATCAACAAGCCATCTGAACTACGTTGCGACATCTGGATCACGAGTGCCATAAATTGCTGGAGTACGAGCAGAGCTACCGATACAGTGTGTTGCGCAAAAGTAAGGTTACTGATTTTTTACGTGCCCCCCTCTCCAAAGCCTGATCTAACCCTTCCCGAGATCAATCTAGTGCCGCTAACTACCGAGTAGGAAATGGCCAAAATTCGAGCCCTTAAATCTATGATCACTGCAAGGCCGAGTGATTCTCGACTAACCAAAACAACTGAGGGCCAATCTTCGTAGCCGGCTGCGTAGGAAGTTGGACCGGTGCTAGCCCTGGCCAGCGAGTGGGGTTCTTCTCAGTCCAAGAAAAGATCGAGGCAAATAGTGGCCGAGCCACTTCTGGTCGACGAGGACTTGACCGAACTACCAGCTGCCGATCAAGGGGAGAGGTCCACAGAAGTCGTGGCCGAGCAATCCACCCGCTCCACAACCCCCCCCCAGTGTGATTGCTCGAGCTGAAATACAAAGGCTGAGTGGTGACCACTACTGATTCCGTCTATGCTAACAAAGACAACTCGCTTGGTTTTAACCTGACCAAAGGTCTACTTCTTCCGGCGAACATGAAGTAACATGAGGAGTTGTCTGACCTAAAGGTCCTTAGGTCAGTATCCAAATCTATAGTTCGGGTAAGGTCATTTGCTTTTAACTTGTGCAAGTAATTGCTCGATTTTCTTGTACTGATGTGTCACCTTTAGTAGGCTGCGCAAAAGAACTATGTCGCGTACGAACGCATGATCCCTGTGCGGCGAAGTCTGCGTGAGGCCCTCGCAGATAATAAAGAAAAGACGGCCAAGCTGTCGAAAGTGAAAGCTACTCCTGCTGTCATTTCGGCCGAGTAAGACCAGTTGGCCGAACGAATGGCTACAGTGGAGGAAGAAAAAGAAAAGGCCATGCAAGCAAAAAAGCGAGGTATATTGCCAAGCTAAAAAAATACCGCGATGCTCACAAAGCCGAGCTAAAAGAGAAGATTGAAGACACAGAGGATTGTGGCTTTGCGGAGGGCGAGTGGGCGTATTAATGGCAAGTGGAGGCCACAAAAGACATATTCTTTCAGTGCGGTTGGAAGGCAGCCGCGAAGAAACTTGGCCACGTACCTGATTCAGAGTTCTTCAAGAACCCTCCACTGGCCTTCATATGAAAACCTACGCCGTGGCCGTTCTACGAAAGATAATAGAGGCCGCAAAGGTTACCAGTGCTACGGAAGTACCTGCCGTCGAGCAAGCTGGTCAGTCTCCCTCGTCAACCACTTCTGGGGAAGTCCTGCCGAGCAGTGGCGGGGCCGAGCTGGAGGCCAATCTGATCCTTACAGCTGACCCAGAGATAGTAGGTAGTGTAGCTGGGGAAGGCGTGGCCGATCTAGATGAGGTGGAGGCCAATCCCACTCTCTATTTTTTTTTTTTTTTTTCGATGTAACAAGGCTATGAACCCCACTTTGTAACCGAACTATATGATGAATGAAAAATCTGTAACTTTTTGCTTGCTTCATTCCTTTGTCTTATCAATTTTGTTGTTTTTCTTGATTGAGTAGAATACTAGATTTGATTTTGGCGGCGATAAAAACTACTCGCTTGGATCCAAATGTGAAATGCGAGCTCTTTTTTAGCCGAGTTGATTTTCGCTCTGATGGAACAATATAAATACGCTAAATAATTTCCTACCTGATGAACCAAACTTTCCTCCTGGTTAGGGAATTTACCTTCAGGGACCCGAGTAAAAATCATCTCGGTTAAGATCATTAACATCGAGAGGAATCTCAACTCTCCTTCCAGTGAGCAAAATCAACTCGGTTAAAGAAACAAAAATTCAACTTAGTTCAAATTGCAAAAAGTTGGGGAACACCATCTTTCTCCTTGGCGAGCAAAATCAGCTTGGAGAGAATGAGCAAAATCAGTTTGGTCTGATGTTAGAAACAAGCAAAAAATCAGCTTGATTTAAATTACAGAAGTTGGGGAAACCACCAAATTTCTTCCCGGCGAGCAAAGTCAGCTCAAGGAGGTGAGCAAAATCAGCTCAGAGACATGAGCGAAATCAGCTCAGTCTTAAATGACAAATTGAAGAAAACCCCAACTTTCTTCCTGGCGAGCAAAGTCAACTCGAGAAGGCGAGCCAAATCAGCTTGATTTTTAATTTGGATTTGGGAAAACACCAACTCTCTTTCTGGTGAGCGAATTCAACTCGGGATATACGAGCAAAATTAGCTCGAAGACATGATCGAATTCAGCTCGGCCTTAAATCACAAACTGGGGAAAACACCAACTTTTTGGCCGACGCGCTACGTCAACTGAGAGGGAGTTTCCCCTAATGCTCAGTTGCACACTGCAATACTTTAAATTTACAAAAAATGCCACAGTATAAAGAAAAATACAAGGATCCCTTTCATTGCTCATCTAACATTACATATAGTGCCAGAAGGCTACGTTTGAACAAAGAGGTATGCTTAGTAAAGGAAAAAGAGTTACATTTTAGAAGCAAAATAACTTGAGGTTGGCCACATTCCATGGTCTTAGAATAGCTTTGCCGTCCAAATCTTCCAAGTGATATGCCCCTTTGCTAGCAAGGCCAATGATCTTGTATGGGCCTTCCCAATTTGTGCCCAGTTTGCCTTCCCCAGGGACCAGAGTGTTGCCCATTACTTTCCTCAATACCCAGTCCCTGACTTTGAATAGGCGCGGATGCACGGTCTTATTGTATTTCTTAGAGAGCTCTTGTTGATAAGTTATAACGTGAATTAGTGTCCTTTCTCTTATTTCTTCAGCAAGGTCCAATTCCAGGGCCATAGCTTCACAATTCAAGTCTGGCTCAAAGTTTTCAGACTGGATGGTTAGCATGCCAATCTCCAAGGGTATGACCGCCTCCAGGCCATAAGCCAGGGCCAATGGAGTTTCGTCGGTAGAGCATCTTGGGGTAATTTGGTATGCCCATAGTACGTTATGAGTTCCTCAATCCACCTCCCTTTACCTTTCTCAAGACGCTTCTTCATCTTGTCCAAGATAGTCTTGTTTGCAACTTTAGCTTGTCTATTTGATTGAGGGTAGGCGGCCAGTGTAGAATTTTAGCATTCGATCTTCAACTCTTCGCAAAATCCACAAAATAGTTTCCCATCAAACTGTGTACTGTTATCCGAGATGAGGGCCTTTAGGACTCCAAACCGAGTAATAATATTCTGCCACATGAACTTCTTTACATGTTTTTCCTTGATGGTCACCAACGGCTCAACTTCCACCCATTTAGTGAAGTAGTCAGTAGAGGCGATGAAAAACTTGCGATTACCCGGAGCTATTGGGAGTGGTACCACGATGTCCAGCCTCCAAAGGGAAAACGACCAAGGACTCGTCAAGGGAAGTAACTCTCTGGTCGGCTAGTGAATCTGGTGTGCAAATTTTTGGCATTTTTTGCATTTTCGCACATAATTCTGTGCGTTAGCCTGCATGCACGACCACTAATAACCTTGAAAAATTGCTCGGTATGCCAGCGAGCTTCCTCCAATGTGGCTTCCATACGTCTTCTTAAATTTCGAAGAGGAAAGCTTCAACCTTACTGGGATGGATGCATTTCAAATATGGCCCAGTAAAGGATTTTTTGTACAAGGCACCAGATGGAAAGAGCCAAAATCGCTCTGACTTGGCCCTTATCTTGTTGGCTTCCTTCTTTTCGGTGGACAGGAATCAATTTTTGAGGAAGGTTATGATGGGGTCCATCCAGAATGGCCCTAAGTCAGTGCAGAGTACTTCGGGTGCCTCAGGTTCTTCGATGCTAGGTCTAGACAAGAACTCAATCATCAAAGGGTAGGGAAAGGTGTTTTGCATGGATGCTAAGCAAGCCAATTCATTCGCTTGACTATTTTATTCACGGCCGATTTGCTTCACTCTTATTGCTGAAAACTTTTTATCTCAGCGTATACCAACGCTTGATACTTGGCCATCCTCTCATCCTTAGTCTCGTATTCTCCAGAGACTTGGTTGATAACAAGTTTAGAGTTGCTGAATACTATGAGCTCGATTGCCCTCATCTGCAGAGCACTTTTTAGGCTGGCTAGGAGGGTTTCATATTCCGCTTCATTATTGGATGCTGGGAATCCAAGCGTGATAGCATGCTCAATGGTTAGTCCGTCTGGCGAAGTTAATCCAACCTCTAGCCTGGCGCGATGTCTATTCGAGGCTCCATCAACGAAGAGTTTCCATATCTTACTAATGAACAATTTCCAGTAGTCAGATGGATTCTGAGAATTTTGCAAGTCTAATCTTTTGGTCTCCTTCATGCGTAGCTTTCCTGCTTGTGCGTCTATCTTGGTGTTCGATAGGTCGGCTGTTTCTTCCTCCGTCTACTCATTGTTGTCTTGCCTTTCTATTGCTTACATCTCACCTCCTTCTGGTGGCATTGACATCGTTGGTTGTGCTAAATCTGCACTAGCCAAATCAATCGGGCAAACTAGGTGGGTGCTTGGGGCAAATTTCGTCACAAAATCAGCTAGGGCCTACGCCTTGATCGTTGTTCGCAGTTGGACCTTGATGTCATAGCCCACTTCAGGATTCTTCCAGAAAAGTATGCCTTCTCAAATAACACTTTTATTGGGAATTCAGTTTGCACCACAATTGTATGAGCATGAAAATAGTGGGCTAACTTCCTGGAAGCCATCATCAATGCTAGAGCTAGTTTCTCTAGTGGAAAATATCATGATTCGGCGGGGGAGCAACATCTTGCTGACATAGAAGATAGGGACGTGTTGAATTCCCTCATCTCAGACAAGCATCGCGCTTACCACGTGCTGAGAAACGGCCAAGTAGAGATAGAGCTCCTCTCCAAGTTTAGGGATGACCAAGATTGGAGCGGAGAAGAGGTTCACTTTCAAGTTGGCCAAGGTGTGGTCGCATTTTTCGTCCCAAAAGAACTTGGATTTTAAGGTTTGGAAGAATGGCCTACAATAATCTGATGACCGGAGCCGATAAACCTATTCAACGCGGCTGCCATTTCGGCATGATGTTGCACGTCCTTCGTTGAGTTTGGCCGTTCAAGCTCTTATATTGCTTTCATCTGCGAAGGATCAGCCTCTATACCCTGGCTCGTAACCAAGAAGTCCAAAAATTTCCCTGTCCCTACGCCAAAAGCACACTTGGAAGTATTCGAGCGCAATTTGTGGCGTTTGAGTATGGCAAACATTTCAGCTAGGTCGGCGAGGTGCTGGGACTTATTCTTGTTCTTCACCACCATATCATCAATATAAGCCTCCATAGTACGGCCTAGCAAAGGGGCAAACATTTTGGTCACCATTCTTTGGAAGGTCACTCCAGCATTCTTGAGGCTAAAAGGCATGACCTTATAGCAGTACAATCTTCTTGGCATAGTGAATGATTTGATCTCTCGGCCTGGTTTGTACATGGTTATTTGGTGGTAGCCGCAGTATACATCAAGGAAGCTGAACCTTTGGTGACCAACGGTAAAATCCACCAACTGGTCAATTCTTAGGAGTGAAAAATTGTCCTTGGGGCAAGCTCAGTTGACCATTTTGTAGCTGACGCATACTTGCCATTTCCCATTCTTTTTCGGCACTACCACTGTGTTAGAGATCCATTTAGGGTATTGCACCTCTTCAATTGCCCTAGCCTCCAGAATGTTTTTGACCTCCTCTGCCACTACCTTGGCATGGTGCAAGGCTGAGCGCTGAGTTCTCTATATGGCCGGTCGAGCGTTTGGGAAAACGTTGAGTTAACGGCAGATGAAGTATGGATCGATGCCAGGCATATCGTAAGGCGTCCATCCAAAGACTTCAATGTTGGAGACCAAAAAGTTTACATTATCCATTCGCTCGGTGCTGGACAATGATGAACCCAAAAGAAAGAATTTGCTTAGATCATTCTTATCAATCCAAACCTCCACTAAATCTTCTACAGATTTCTCCTATGTCTTTCTCCCCATATCTTCCAAAACCACTTTTCCTTCTGGCCCCTCTATCATTTAGACAAAGCCTTTGGCAGCCCGGCCTCCATTTAATACGACAAAGCACTGTTTGGACATCATTTAGTCCCCCCAAACCTCTTCAATCTGTTCGGCTGGGGTAAGGAAACACATGACTTGGTGGTAGGTTAAAGCCACTGTTTGCATGGCGTGCAACCAGCCCCTCTCCAAGATCAAGTTATAAGTCGAGGTAGGGATGTAATAATGGCCCGGCCTGGCCCGGATCGGCCCATCTAGGCTCGGGCTCGGGTTGACCCAAGCGGGCCTCACGGGCTCTCTTATTTTTAGCGCGCTAGGCCAAGCCGGCCAATGTGCCAAAAAGTGGGGCCCAGGCCCAAGCCCATTCATAATAGGGCCTGGGCCGTAGGGCTACAGTCACGGGCCGATCCTAGTCGGGCCTTTGTTTATTTATTAGGAATAAAAAAATAAAAGAAAAATTATACTAAAGTATTTTAGTTAAGATTAATGAGATGTTTTGTTTGGTTATGTTTCATGGTGATAGTTGAATTTAATTATGTATGACTTATGTTTTTTTTAATTATGAACTTATAACTAAAAAATTATACAATTATGTAGTTTTTTTTTCTTTCGAAATGAATAATTTTATATATATGAAAATGAAACTTTCAATATTATAATATTAAATTATTTATATAACATTTATTGAATGAATAATTTTTATTTCATAATGAAATAAAATATTACAAAAATTGATATTATTAAATAAAATATGTGTAGATTATTGATGATGGTAGAGCAATTGCATCACTATAGGTCAAGTATATCCCAACTACGCTGGCACCTACTAGCCTACCAATCATTTGCATTATACTCCACTTCAATAATCTAATACCAAAAAAAAAAAAAAAAATGAAATGAAATAGTAAAAAACAAATTGTTGATCAATCATCAGAGGAGACAGACATTTTAGTCGCGTTGCCGAGGATATGTCATCTAAATCATTTTAAATTCATTCATTTTCATTATAATTTTGTCTTCTTGTAAGCACGTGCATATGATCTCTAGATATCATCAATGCTTCAACCATTTGGGCTGAAAGCCTGCTTTGGTAATCGCTCAGCACCCGTCCACCTACACTAAAAACTGTTTCCGAAGCAACTGTAGAAATAGGAACTGTTAGTATATCACGGGCCATTTGTGAAACCACAGGCCACATAGTTTCATTTTGTTTCCACCATTTCAAAATGTCAAAATCACCGGAATCATCCACTGATGGACTTTCCAAATAACGTTGTAGTTCAAAACTACTTACACTCGTATGTTGAGATATTCTTCTACTTTTTATTGCTGAAAAAACACTTAATCTCTCGCCTCGAGATGAGACTGCTAGTGTAGTGTGTGTAGGTGTATTTACAGATGCAGTTGCCCTGTATTTTTCAAATAATTTGTTGTATGTTTGATAATAGGGGCAAACTGTGTTTGATCAACGAAAAGACGTTCTAAAATTTTTTGTAAACCAATTCTTTACACCTAGGATCAATTATTATGGCTAAACCTAATAGATGAGACAAAGGATCAAAATATTTATCAAATTTTGCTTTCATTGAAGTAATAATGGTTACATAATATTCATTATCTATATATTTTACGAAAACTTTGATTATTTCTGCTAACATATGTAAAACAAATGGGAAGTATGAATATATATATATATAAGAAAATAATTTTGTAAAAGTATCAAAAACTTTTTAAAAAAATCTTTATACAAAGCTACTTGGCGCCAATTAAGTTCTGTGGGACTCAGTACTCCTCCAATTGATGTTGTTGCAAAAAATAAATCTATTGCTCTCCTTTGTTTACAAGCCATTTTTAATATATTATATTTTGAATTCCACTTACTATCTACATCTAAAATTAATTTTTTAAATGGCATATTTTCTTGTTGACAAATTTTTCTATATTCCGAAATTCGATTAGCAGAAGACATAATAGTAACAATTGCATCTTTTATTACAAGTACATAAGTCTCGTATACATGCATAGCTTCTTTAACAATCAAATTTAAAATATGGGCACAATAATGAACATGAAATAAATCACCATCAACAAGTAATTGTAAAGTTGATTTTAAATGGGTTACAATTTGATTATAATATGCTGCATTATCTAAACTAATCGTAAATATTTTATTTTGTAAAGCCCACTCATATAATACATTTCTTATTTCTACACCAAACGAATGACCAGTGTATGGAAGTTCAACTAATTTAAATGAACTAATTCTTTTATTTAATTTCCAATCATTATCAATAAAATGTGCAGTGATACATTGATATTCAAAACCATTATTTGACCATAGATCAGATGTTAAACAAATTCTTCCATTCAAATTTTTAAAGATGTCAAATAATTTTAACATCCTCAAATTTCTTTAAAATCCTGTTTCTAGTAGTATTTCTTGAAAAACTTTGATATTGCGGTTCAAAACTTTCATGGATCATTTCGGTAAAATCGGAAAATTCGCTGGTAGTAAAAGGTTGTTCTTTTTTAATAATATAATCAACTACAGAATTTTGTGCACATATAGGTTCATATGAAAATGTTTGCAAATTACCAATTGATAAAACCCCTAATTGCATTTGACCTCGAATATTAGGTTGTTGACTTTGTAAATGTTTGTTAGCATATGTTTTTAGATGACTAGTACCTCCTGCAGATGCAACATTAAGTAAATGTGCACAATATTTACATTTTGCTTTAAATGTAATTTTACTATCAGGATTATTTATAGATATTTTTTCAAAATGTTCCTAAACACTACTGCTTCTACCCCTAGATGATGATCCAACTGTTGGAAGAGAGTTATTAGAAGGAGAATCAACGATTCATGTTGTGTAGTATATGTATTAATATCGACATAAACAGTAGGAATATTATGATCTATAGTAATGTAAGTAAAACAATACATAAAAACTAACAATTAATTTAAATAATGTGTCAATACAATAAGTAAAAAATAATAATTAATATATGTTCACAAATAATTAATGAAAAAAATGAATAGCTAATAAATTTAATTAAACTAATTAATATTACTGACTGGCGAATGCAATACAGAAATTAGCTTCTTCTGATAAAAGTTTCTTATTGCACAATTGCAATTGCCACTTACGGATGACACTTCAAAATTAATTGAGAGCTGAGAGAGATTGAGAGTTTAAGAGAGATTGATAGAGCTTAAGAGAAAATTATTTGTGAGATTTATTTTGGAAAATGGGGGATATTTATAATAGTTTGAAAGGTTGAAATAAATGTATAAATAAAAAAATATATTACCGTTGTATGAAACGGTAATATGACCGTTAAATTTTTTTTAAGTCTGCAGAGGTGCAGACATTTTTTTTTTTAAAATTGCAATTTGTAACTTAACTTCATGTGGCATATAGAGTGATGTGACACATGATGCAAAGGAAGGGCAGGCATTGGCAGGGGGTAGGGCGGGGACATTGGGCAACAAGTCACCTTTTGACAATTTGTTTGTTTATATATATATATTTTCTTTTTCATTGCAAGTAGTTGCAACTTTATTTTTTTTATTGTTTTGTTGTTGTTTTTTTTTTTCTTATTTTTCTTATTTTATAATTATTTAACTGTTATAAGTTGCTTTTTATTTTTATTTTTTTGAAATTTGACCTTTGGCAAAGAGAGGGCCCTGTGAGTTGGGCCGGGCCTAGTAGGCCGTTCGCAGGGCCCGAATTTTTTTTTTTGGGTCAGGCTAATAGGTCGAGCTGGGCTTCAAATGGAAGGCCTAGACCCAAGGTACTAGGCTGGGCTCAAGCTTAGGCGTGGGCCTAATCGGGTCAAAACAGGCCGGGCCCACCTCGGGCGGGCTTCGAGCTGCCCACAGGCCTCAGGCCATTTTTACATCCCTAAGTTGAGGAGACCTTCAGCACCCGGGACTTCACCTGCTTCGTGATTAATCCTACTTTGACCAGTAGCATGATCTTCCTAATCGGCCATTCAGGCTGTGAATTGAAGCCAACCAAAGGGGAAGTTACTGGAGCTAAGTCTTTGTCCTCCAGCTTTATTTGCTTAAATACGTCATAATACATGATCTCGACCGAACTCCCCTGGTCGATCAAAATTCTCTTGACGTCAAAATCCTTAACGCGGAGGGTCACAACTAAGGCGTCGTTATGAGGGGTTTGAATTCTTTCCAAGTCTTTGCTCGAAAAAGTCATGATGTTTTGTACCTCGATCTTCCCCTTCTTTGCGGCGGACTGGACGGATAGCACCTCTCTCATATGCTTAGCCTTCTTAATCATTCCTCTGAGCTCACATACTCACACCAGCTTAATGATTTCGTAAATCAACAACTCCCTGGGGCATTGCATCCATGACAACTAGCCCATTTGGCTCGGCTTGCCCTTGATGAGGTGCCCTCATGCCGCCGTCAATGTATTGGTCCAGGTGCCTTGTTGCAACCAGCTCTTCCAAGTGATATTTTAATGCAATCCTCCGTGCGGTGCTCCCTTTCTTCATGGTAAGTGCAGCAATATCTAGTGTTAAATCCCCTCTGAGAATGTCCCAATTTTGTTGGCCACCGAACGTATGGCTCGCATCAGATTTCACTAAGTTTGCAATAAATTAGAATTTTGAAGACAGTGGTAATGCCGGTCCGTGCCTTCAACTTTGTCTTGGCATCTTCCTCCTCATTGCGAAGAGCGTTAGCCCGGTCATTGCCACGGCCCTTGTTTTTGTCATTGCGGCCAGCGCCGTGGTGTTGTTCTTTGGCTCGGTTATTGGGGCGGTTATCGTCCTATCCTAGTGAGTTAACCTTCCCAGCCGTGTGTTTGTCCGCTACCATCGGATTCGCCTTCTCGGTGGTTGTGGTGGCATCATCCTCAACTTGGATGTGCTCGTTAATCCACTGCATCAATGATTCCATGGTTATAGGCTGGTGCATCGTAAGCGAGTCTCACAGTCTATGTCCGACTAGTAGGTCTCGCTTGTATTAGGTGATTGCCATGTTAATGGGGCATTCGAGGATCTCATTATAGGTCTCCCAATACCTGGCATTGTATGCCTTCAATGAACTGCCCGATTCCATCTTGATACCCAAGAGGTGGTCAACTTTCTTCGGTGTTCGAGTATTGGTCTTGAATCTTGTGACGAGTGCTTCAACAAGTTGCTGCCAGCCCTCGACACTTCCTTCCGGCTAACCATTTCAGGTCGAACTCCCCCGAGCTAGCCCAAAAGATGAGGCACATTAGGGCATCATTACGTTTATGCCCCGCCATCACTTGCCAATAATGACTAATGTGCATGTACGGGTCCGTCTGGTGAGGAGTGGTGTGCTCTTAATCATAGGGGAGAGTGGAGTGGCATTAAGCCTCGCTAAGTCTCTGTCCACCAGCGCAGAGGCCACCACTTTGGGTGGCGGCATGGCCACTTCTTCACTGCAATGGATTCTGGGATTTAGCCTCTGCAGCGCCGGCACTCTCTGGGCCTCTCTGTGGCATGCACACTCCTCCAGGACGGCCCTCAGGTACTGCAATCGGTCGAAGTAAGAGTATCTCGGCATCATCGACGGACGCGAGGGACAGTAACTGCTATCTTGTGTACATGACTTCTCCGCCAACAGGTCAGAGTTTTCTACCCCATAGCTTCTGGTAATGGAGAGGGAGGGTGTCCCTCGCTAGTTCTAGCTGCTTCAGTGATGGGGTTAGGTGCGCTCACTGTGGTTTCCCACTCCAACAACACCTTTCCCTTTGATTTGCCACTTCAGTGTCTCCATCTTAGCTGTCATCTTCCGAATGATGGCGTCCTAATCTATCAGTTTGTGCTCCAAGCGTCGAGCGTACGACTCTCTCCGTTGCCGATGCACTTCAGGACTCTGTGAGTGGTCAGTGCTCCTCGTGCGTTTGTCTTGTGCATCTCTGGGTGGCCCTTTAGAGGAAGTCTCTAGGCCCACCATGGTTGGGATGGCTGGAGGGCCATCTCTTCTCCAGACTGAATCTAGAGTGATGTCGTCGATGACAGACAACAGGGTTTCGTCGTTGTTTGCCATGGAAAATGATCAGAAAAGCTTAGAGGACAAGGATTTGTCTGTCAAAGGTATCCACAGGCGGCGCCAATTGTACGGGTAGAAAATATTCGTCTCCTTTCGTACTCCTTGCTACCAAGCTGGAATCGCTCTGATAGAACTTTGTCTCATTGCAAACAAACAAAGGTGAGCTATCCAGTGGGTGGGTTGCCGAAAAACCCCTCCGACGATCAAGTTAGCTTTGTTGGGAGAGAAGAGAGAATACAGAGCACTGTAGAGAGAGAGAGAGAGAGAGAGAGAGAGAGTGGCTAAAAGTTTCTTACCCTCTGAGTCTGCTCGCACCACCTTTTGTAAGCTGGCCATGCAACCCTAGATTGTGTGCGCACTACCTCTGTTGTCCTTTGCTGGACGTGTGGCTGTACTGTCCTCTCCATTCCTTACACGTGTATATGTATGTACTGCCAAACAATGTTGGCTAAACTACCAAACAATATTGATGCACACCCAGAGCGGTTTCCTCCATATTGGTCCACGTGGAATACCAAATTGCGTTATTACTTGGGTTGCACCAAAGACATTGCCTCTGAAGACACCAATGTCAAACTAAGCTAGGCCGGCCTTTGAGTTATAGCCACGCTCAGTCAATACTTTGGCGGCCTTCTCTCAGGCCGGTCAGCCATGAGCACGCGGTTAGTCAGCTCAGCTGAATAGCGCGGCACTGCGCCACGCCTAACCAGGCCAATCTTGTCACGTTGCCATGACCTCTGCAACCACGGTGCTAAAAGGTGGCATGGTCCAAGATTAGGGCCTGTGCTAAGGTAGCCTGACCGAGATAGCCCGCCACAACACCAGCTTCGTGCTGGCACAGCTCGGCCCAACACTACATTCTATGTTCCTCTCGCACGGCCCAACACCATATTCCATGTTGGTATAGCTCAACCTACCGTCAGACACAAATCTCCCTCTCACTATTATTTATTTACTTAAATAAAATATAATTAAAGTAAATATAAAGATTAAGAATAGAAAGTCATACAAAACTAGGCATGAAAGGAACCCCTTCATATCCCCTAACCAAAAGATATCATAACAAAAGGAAAGGGGTCTCAAAGGAAACAATCAATATACAAGGAAGAAGAATAAAATTTAACAAAAGAATCTGCAGCTTGGTTGCCTTTCCTGTAAGCTAATTAGGGGTGTAAACGGTTCAGTTCGGTCGGTGTTAAGAGTATATTAAATATTGAACCGATCTTTTTGGTTTTTATGATTAAGAAACCAATACAGACCATATGCTACGGTTCGTTTTTATCGGTTTTGTCAGTTTGATGTAGAAGAAAAATTTACATGAAATTTTAAAAGGTTTTATAGTAGATTATAGAATTTTACATTGAAAATAAATGAAGAAACTATATGAAAATTGCTCCATAAATGTTTTTCTCCCTAATTTTTATCACGAAAGTGTATTATATTAGTTACTTCTCATATAATATTCAAGAAATTATAATATAAAAATATTTAAATATAATATTCGGTCGGTTCAGTTTACATCAATATAAAAAGTTTCAAAATTGAAACAGACCGTATATTATGAAAAACAGACTGAAAACTAAAATTTCGGTCGTTTTGATCGGTCGGCTCGATTTTATTGGTTTTTCTTACATCCCTAAAGCTAATATTATAGAATTCAGTCAATTATTGGATGATGTAGTCCTGAAGAGAAGAAGAAACTTCTTTTCCTATTGCTGTGTTTGCGGCTTGCGAATATCATCAAGTGAAACGGCTACAAAAGGTGTATGTACTCGTCCTGTTCAAAGGGTTCAAATTTTTTTGGTAGTGTTTGTTTGTAGTGATGCCCATAAGCGAAACAAAACCATATTAAAAACAATCTTGGAATGCTTTGCCTGGGTTTCCTTATGAGCAGGGACAGAACTAGAAGAAAACTATGGAGGGCCATGGTCCTCTTGTTTCTCTAAAATTTATTGTTTGCTGTTGAATTTTGAAAATATATATCATGTTATACATAAAATGGCCCCCAGTATAAAAAAATATGTCATTTTTCTTCCATCTTAAATTCCTTTTCTATTTTACACCAAAAAAAAACTTCTTCATCTTATTAGAAATTGCTTCTATGGCATTTAAATTTTTTTTATGTATATATAATTTATATATATCATATTATACATATATGTATGTTTTGTGTATATGGTGAAAAAAATTATTTTCTTTTGGCCTCTCTGATAATGAAATCCTGAATTCGTCCCTGCTTATGAGGAGCCATGCCATCTACGTTGAGTTTAATGAAGAATTGAGAAAATATTTGTAAAGATTTTTCCATTTGAGATTTGAAAAATCTAATTGCACATTTTTTTCTAAAATATTTTTCCAACGCCGCTACATCTACACAATTTTCCTCGCCCAAATCTACTTGAATGATACTCTGACCGATAAGAGTTTCCTGCTTCGAAGGCTCTTATCGGTCAGAGTCTCATCGGCAAAGAAAATTGTGTGAATGAATTATTAATCATATTTTTCCAAACCCAAGAAGCTGATGTAGGGGAAGGTGTGTCTAAGAAAGAAAAGATTGATTTGGAAAATATTTGGATTTGAAGATTAATGTCCAAAGTCTTGTGGGCTCAACATATAGATGCCAAGCCAGCTTTAAAATGTTAGCTTTGAGGATTCTCAAATTCTTAATACCCTGCCCACCAAATTTGAGAGGTTGACAAGCACTGGCTCAAGACATGAAAAAATTAGTCAGTGCTACCAGTGGGATTGTCAGAAAGTGATCTAAGCCATTCATTCATGTGACACCCACAACTCAGATCACTTTGTGGCATTGCCATGTAAATGCTACTCAGGGCAACAAAAAAATTTTCCAAAACATAAGAGATGTGTGATTAGAAGTAGAGCTACCATTCCAACGGAATTGACTACAAGAAGAGTCATTTTTTTAAAAGGTTATACTATGGAGAGGGATTGAGCTTAAAACATGTTTAATAAGTCAAATACATAAGAGAGGAATTAATAGTACCAAGCATTAACTTTTTGTTTAATATTATCTTTTATTTCATGTAACATTTCTTTAGTCACTCTCCCTTGAAGAAGCGGTATTATAAATTCAGTTTCATCTGCCCAAGTGAATATACTTTTCTTTTTCTTTTTTTGTCATTTCCAAAAAAATTTAAAAATTTGAAATCAATTCCCTTTTAAAACAAAACAAAAATAATATACCAAATAAGTTTTTGATTTCAATTTTCAAAAAAAATAAAATAAAATAAAAAATTTAAAACAAAAACAAAGAACATTTTAGGAGTGTGAATCATACATGTGATTAGTATGTTTTACAAATGTGAATAGTATTTACTTGGAAACATGGTTTGGCAAAGCTTTGTGAAATTTGTGAATATAACAGCACCAATGAATGAAGCCCATACCAACATATTTGGTCTTGTCTAGGAAGGCTAGTGCGAGAATTCAAGCTTCTTACTGCACATTGAAAAGAGACTTTACCAACTCTGTAGGGTGCATGTATTAAGAAATTAATTAGGCCATATATAGACCAAGTAGTATCCTCTTGCTTTGTGAACCTTGATGCCTAGGGTACAAGTTTCTTTCCTCCTCTTGTGATTAAATAGGGGGGAGGATAGGGACCAATATGCAATGACGTATAGGTGTACAGAATGTTGGTGCAAAATAAGTAAATGCGGTGGAAAAAGATAAAAATAGAAAATAATTAGAATTGTTTTGAAGTGCGTTACAATGTCTTTTTTCTTAATATGATATTATCTCCCACTAATTTTTTCAAATATGGTGTACACAGAGTTACTTTCAAATCCGCCTTCAAGGTACAATTGACTACATTATGCACGGACAAAATTAGATCTCGAATACTTTTGAATTTTTAAATCCCCCAAGTAGAAGAGAAAAAATAAGAATATGAATTGTAGAGAGAAAATTCATAGAAGTTCTATCTCCAAATGTTAATCCTTTCTGCCTTTATATACGTATGGGTTTTGTTCGTTACGGTAAGAGTTGTGTCCTTTAAATTCAAAGGTCACACATTTTTATTTAAATCCAATCGTCACACTCTTTGGTTTAAACCCAAAAATCATACCTCTCTATTAATTTATATAACTAAATTATATATTTAAATATATATATATATAAATATATTGTGAAAATGTTCTAACACATAATTTTTTTTAAGTTTTAAGCGAACTCTTAAGATGGGATATTTGATATTAAATGTTGAGTAAATTCTGTGATTTTGAATTCACGAGTTATGTGGGTTGGATAGATTGAAATTAAAATTGACCATATCTATTTTTTTATAAAATAAAATAAAATTTGCAAATAGTAAAAATTAATCTACCATATATAAAAATTCAGAGGGCTTAAATTGAAAAACTATTTCACAAAACAGGTTGAGCAGCAATTTACAACTGCCCCGCCTGAGCCTATGCTGCCTTTATTGTGAGAGAACTTCAGAGCTATACTTCTCAACAAAAATGTTAGATTATCTCAAATAATCTATTAAAAATTCTATCAAACACCCACACGAAATTATTTTGTATCTTTAACTCCAAGAAGCAATTAAGAGAATTTTGAAAAAAAAAAAAAAACTCAATGATGTGAAATTTGTCAAAAGAGTTTTCTTAGACGATAAGAATAACATCAAGCATTTTACCTATTCAAAAAAATAACATGCTAATATATATGAAAATAAATTTGTTCACATATTAATAAAACACAAATTGTGATCTAAAACAGTAAGCCCCATATCTAGAGGGTTAATTGGTGAAAATTTCATTTCTATGAGATCATATATTATTTAGTCCAAGATTCAATCTTTTTTAGTGATAAGAACATGCGATGACATTGAAAAGTCACTAAAAATTGGCTAGAAAGTCGCTTGTGGCCTGTGGTGGCGGCTAGTGGTGGTGAGGTGTACAGATAAGTAGACATTTGAACAAATAGATGTAACGTGTGTAAATAGGTGACATTTTGACATTTAAACATATGGAGAAATAATTAAGCTTTGAAGAGATAGCTATCCTTTCAGGAAAATAATACTCTTTTAAACTTGAGCTTATTAATCAAAAAAACTTCAAAAATAAACCTTTTAACTAAGTGCCCTTTGTAAAAAGTGTATTGAATTCCTCTTCTTTCCTTTCCTTCCAGCCAAATTATAGACCTTAAAATTTTATTTTTTATTGTATGAATAAAACCGAACTCAATAAAATACTTGAATAATACAAGGCAGGCATGACATCTCAACCTCCTTAGACTAGGTCCATTTAAATAAAGGTTTGTCTAATCAGCTGAAGTTGAAAAGTCCTTCATGGGAGTTGGGGAATATCAATTATCATCCCATCTTCTAAAGAAACCTCCAAGACTAAATAATGTTAGTTTTGAAAGTTTGACATCCATGAAAAAACAAAATAATTTAAGTTTGGAAGTGAACCCAAGAGAAGAATTTGTTTGGAAGTGAACCCAAGAGAAGAATTTGTTTAGACGAATTGAATAAGGAGATATAATAATTTATTAGACCGTTAATCTTAGGATACATAATTCTTGGATTATTTGGTTAAATATAATGTGTATATCATGTTTGTTTAGTTATGGGATTAGACGTCAGGAAATGACTATCTTATTAAATTTTATGTTTAGTTGGGATATTACGAAAAAAATAAGGATAAATTACACTAATAGTCCCTATAATTTGGGACTCCCGTCACTTTAGTCCCTGACTTTTCAATTGTGACATATTTGACCCTGAATTTTGAATCTTGTTCCAAATAAGGACAATTGAACATACCATTACTTAATTTTAAAGGCAAAATCGTCAATTTGATAAAATATAAACTAATTTGACAAAAATAAATGTCAAAAAATATTTTTAAATTATAAAAATTAACCTACATGTTTGTTTAGACGGATTGAATAAGGAGATATAATAATTTATTAGACCGTTAATCTTAGGATACATAATCCCTGAATTGTTTGGTTGAATATAATGTATATATCATGTTTGTTTAGTCATGAGATTAGATGTCAGGAAATAACTATCTTATTGAATTCTATGTTTAGTTGGGATATTACGAAAAAAGGGTAAATTACACTAACAGTCCCTATAATTTGAGACTCGTGTCACTATAGTCCCTGACTTTTCAATTGTAACATATTTGACCTTAAATTTTGAATCTTGTTCTAAATAATGACAATTGAACATACCATTACTTAATTTCAAAGGCAAAATCGTCAATTGATAAAATATAAACTAATTTAACAAAAATAAATGTCAAAAAAATATTTTTAACTTTGAAAAATTAGGGCAAATTAAAAATAAAACCCCAAAGTTTAGCGTGTTTTGCAAATTAAACCCCAGGTTTTTAATTTTGACAATTTAAACCCCGTAATTCATTCCATGTCACAATGTAAGCCCCTCGTCCATCTTCGTTTCCTGAAGTAATGGAGAAAGCCATTTTTGGCACCTAAATCAACCAAAAATGACGTCGTTCCTTATTGGACCCATATAAAAGCCCCCAAATCCTGAATTTCACTAATTAGGGCTACAATTTGCCCCAATTTCCCCTAATTTCTTCGATCTCATCGATTTAGGGCAATACGAACGACGAATCCACTGCTGAACGAATCTCCATTTCAGCCATTACGAAATATGAGTAAAGGAAACAACTGGGGTGGAAACAATTGGGGTGAATCGACTCGTTGCAGTTGTGGAATGAGAGCAAGAATCTGAACTTCATGGACCCATGCGAACCCAGCTAGGAGGCTTCTTGGTTGTCCAAATTATGGAGTAAGTTTTCCCAATCCCGTGAATAATATGAAATTTGTAATTTATGTACTTTATTTATTTAATTTAAATTTTTTTTTTTTCCAAAAAACGGGGCTTGTGGCTTCTTTTGTTGGTATGATCCACCCACTTGTCCTCGTGGTAGACAAGTGTTGCCGAAGTTGGTGGACAAGGTTGCAAGCTTAGAGGAAATGGTAACTGAGATTGCAAGATTAAAGGAGGATGTTCAAACTTATCGCTGTAGACAGAAATGGATTGTAGGTGGATTGATTGTTGCAGTGATTGTAATTGGAATGTTAACAGTGAGCAGTTAGGGAATGTAGGTTAGTTAGTTAGTTAGTTAGCTAGGTAGTTAGCATTTATGGTTTAGGAAATGTAATGTAACTATGCATTTGCCAATGTGAACTTAATGTATAATTTTGAATGAAATGATGCTTGTTTGGTTGTATATATTTTGTGGTAATGTTTGTTTGATTGTATATATTTTGTTTGTTTGGTTGAGAAATGATGGTCTGAATGTGTTTGACAAAATGTCCAAGTGAAGGGAAAACATATTACAACCTTGTAAAAACAGATTAAAAGCCATTGTTGAACCTGTTTCAAACCAATAGACAGCATTGTTCTAAGTATGTCAAAAACAGATTAGTAAGCACTGTTCAACCTACTCCAAACAAATATACAGCACATTCCAAGCATATATAATAACCATCCAATTGGGTACATCATTGATGTTAACCATGTATAATAAGCATGTATAATAACCATCCATATATTGCTCCAAACCAATATACATCTTTCTTCATTACAAAAAGAAGCAGTTCATCATCCATAATTACAACATTCAGTTGACTATGTCTCTATTCACACTAGAGATAGTTCACCATCCATAATTACAAAAAGAAGCAATTCACCATCCATAATTACAAAACCAATTCATAATTACAACATTCAGTTGACTATGTCTCTATTCACACTAGCCTGACTACCTAAGACCTGTTCAACTTCATCCCTTCTCATGGTTGTTGCTGGTGTTGATGTCCTCCTTATTGATGCCCTTTGTGGTGGCTGCTGATGTTGTCCATGTTGTCCACCAGTTGATGCCCTCTGTGGTGACTGTTGCTGTTGTCCATGTTGTCCACCAGTTGATGCTTCTCCAGATATTGCATCTGATCTGAATCCCATGAAAGTTTGTTGAGTCCTCACCTGTTAACAAAAAATTGTTAAACCATAGTTTGAGCATATATGGACATCAATTATAAGTAGAGCATACCAATACATTACTTACATTCTTTGAGGAACTTGCAGCTCCATCATTTTTACCCTTGACAGCCCCCTTGCATGTTCTTTGATTATGACCATGTACACCACACTTGGAGCATTTCAAGCTGGTACACTTCCTCTGCAACTTGAATGGGTTCTGAGGCTCATCTGGGTCTCTAATTCTCTACTTTTGAGGCCTACCAGTTGGCCTTTTCAACTTAGGAGGAAGTAAAGGCTCAGAACCTATCTTGGGCCACTTATCTTGGCCATTAAGTGGATTTGTCAGTGCCTCATAAGTTCTCAAGTAGGTTTCTTTTTTGAAAGCCACATGCACATAATCCTCAACTCTCTCTTTTTGAAAGAAAATAGTAGCCACATCATGAGGACAAGGGATTCCAGTTAGATCCCACTTGAAACAAGTGCATGTCCTACTCTCTAAGTTGACAACATAACCACTTACTCCATATCTAACTTCAAATAGAGCACCCCCTGACCAAGTAGGTATCCATACTCTAGATTTTACCTTTGACCTCTCAATCTTAGTTTGTATATTTGCACATATTAGCCCTTGGTGCTTCATTATTTTGTCCCTGCATTCATGTAGCCTCACCATTAAAGCCCTCCTGATCCACTCTAACATGGTAAGGATGGATCTATCTCTAGCTAGTAAGACCTAATTGTTAAAAGACTCTAAAATATTGTTCAACAATCTATTACACTTTGTTCTAGGATTGAATGCATGCCTACACCACTGAGCTGGATTAAGTCTCATCATCCAATCATATGTTCTACTGTCTATACTATGCAACTTAGTCATATGTTTCTCCCAATCAACCGTTGTATATGCCTTTGCAACTTTCCATACACAACTCTTTAGCTCATTCTCTCTAAACTCCTTTTTGAAATTTACATAAAGATGTCTGACACAAAGCCTATAATGGCCTTCAGGGCACAATTCTTCAAGAGTTGGAACCAGTCCCTACAAAACATAAATGTCAAAATCATGAATAATGAAAAACAGTAAGGAACATAACAGAATAATGAAAAAACCATTAAACATAAATAAACCTTTTGTTGATCAGTGATAAAGGTCCATCCATGCTTTGCACTTGTGCCAATACATTCAAACAAATTCTCTACAAACCAAGTCCAACTTTCTTTATTCTCACTCTCAGCCACTGCATAAGCAATTGGATACATCATGTTGTTTCCATCCCATCCCACAGCAGCAAACAATTGTCCTTGACAAGGTCCTTTCAAATGACAAGCATCCAAGCCAATCAATGGCCTGACACCAGCTAAAAACCCTCTTCTAATTCCATCAAGGCACACAAACATTCTCTGGAACCTAGGCTTAATTTGAAGTTGAGGCCTCCATACATTGATGTCAACTCTTGAACCTGGATTGGTCCTTATCAACTCAGCAACATAATTCCACAATTTTGTATATTGTTCAGCATTTGTTCCCTCAAGTTGCACCAATGCTTGTTTCCTAGCTCTGTAACATTTCATTTTGGATACTTCTACAACACAGTCATCTTTCACAATGTCCTTAAATTCATTTATTTTCCAGGTAAGGGTGGTCCTGAATTTGTTCACATACTTAGATGCCAAAAAAGCACTAGTTACTTGTCTGTTCTTGTAACTTCTGTTGCAAGTGTGTGTAGGTTTGTATGTCTTAATTATGTGTTCTCTCTACTCATCTTAGAGGCATAAATCCTCTACTCACACCCATCACTACAGTTGACTTGAACCTTCCATGTCTCACTTTTAGTGAATTTGACATCATAGCCCCCTTTCACTGCATATTCCCTCACAGCATCCTTAAATTCAATGGCATTATTAAATAACATTCCAATTTTAAATTCAAAATTAGCCTTATCAACCTCAGGCCTAAATTCAGGGTACTTTGGCTTCCCATTACCCTCCCCATCAGATCCTTCAGGGGTTAATAATTCCTCCTCAGATGAATCCTCATCATTCACAACATATTCCTGAAATGCATTGCCTCCATCTCCATTTGGTTCCCTCTCTACATTACCATCAAACATGATATCATCATCAGTAGGGTCATCCTCACCCTCACTACTAGCTAAGAAATCACTATCTGATGAGTCATCATTTTCCTCATCTTCATTGTTTGCTTCATCTTTATAGTCATAAGACTGAGGATGTTGAGCATTTTCAACATCATTTACAGGAATATCAGTAAGGAACAAAACAGGGTGAGGGGTGTCTACATTGTGTGGCACATGATGTTCAACAAATAATTCTAATGTGTTTGTAGAGCCTAGATATTGAAACATTTCTAACACATCTTGGTCAGTACCTAATCTTCTTAACCCTCTAACCAGATCTTCTGTGGGAATCCTATAAAAAAAACTGTTTGAAATCACATATCCCTAACTTCTTCACCATATATATCAGCTCAGGAACAGAAAATGTATCAGCATCAACAGTATCAAACGCATGTACTATACCCCCAAAGTAACTCCTAGGCCCACCATCACTATCTACAAAATACCCACTATGATGTAAAACCAATTTCATATTTATATCATCCATTGCTGCATTCACAAATAAACAAATATATCACACACACAAAAAAAATGCATCAAAAATCAGTGGACTGAACAAGTGGCACGGGACCAAAAATGGAGATAAAAAATTTGATAAATCAATAGTCCATAACTCAATCAATGCAATGGTTCAACCACTCAGTTAATGTAGTGGTCCATCAATGGAGATAAAAAAATTTATAAAGCATCCAAGACATTAAAGTAACTAACACACATACCCATGCAACAAAGTAAGATACAAACACAGAGTTTGCCATTACTTTATTCACAGAATCAGAAAAAGAAAAAACAAAACTTCATATACAAAATTACAAGAAGAAAGAAACAAAACAAATCATATAAATGACTTACCAATACTCCAAATAATAGTAACCAGCAATACTTCAAACTTTGGTCTAGATTTTCTTCCAAATCGCAACAACCCCTTTGCCCTAAATCGACAAAATCGAAGAAATTGGGGCAAATTATAGCTCTAATTGGTGAAATTCAGGATTTGGGGGCTTCTATATGGGTCCAATAAGGAACGACGTCGTTTTGGGTTGGTTTAGGCGCCAAAAATGGCTTTCTCCGTTACTTCAGGAGACGGAGATGGACGGAGGGCTTACATTGTGACACAGAATGAATTACAAGGTTCAAATTGTCAAAATTAAAAACCTGGGGTTTAATTTGCAAAACACGCTAAACCTTGGGGTTTTATTTGTAATTTGCCCTAAAAATTATTTCTATCCACTAAAGATAAAATTATGTAAAATTAATAAAAATTACATGATTAATTTTTAAAAATTAATTTTACATGATCATCATCCAAATATATAATAAAATTTAATTTGGTAAAAAAATAAAAATAAATGTTTAAAAGATTTATGAATTTTATATAATTTTATCTTTAGTACGTAGAAATAATTTTAAAAAATTTAAAAATAATTTTTTGACATTTATTTTTGTCAAATTAGTTTATATTTTATTAAATTGACAATTTTGCCCTTGAAAAATCCAATGGTATATTAAATTGTCCTTATTTGAAACAAGATTCAAAATTCAAGGTAAAATGTATCACAATTGAAAAATCAGGGACCAAAGTGACACAAATCCCAAACTATAGGGACCATTAGTATAATTCACCCAAAAAATAAATACTCAAAAGACTGTTTTGCCTTTTTAAAATTTGTACTAAGTAACAGCAAACGCAGGATTAAAATCCTATGAAAAATGGTATTATATATTTTTTGAAATCGATTCTATACTCCAAAAAAAAACGTACACTATCATATTCACTATCATATTCCCCTTTCCCCTGATACATAACTGAGTAAAAAATGAAAAACAATCATAGGATGCATGACATTATAATGATGCATAACTTAAAAATTACCGAACTTTGAGTGACAAATTGAAGATCAAAGTTCAATCGCAAACATCTTTCCTGTTCAAAAAGTTTTAACACAACTATTTATTGGACAAAAAAGATAAAATACCAACCCAAGAACTATTTATTAGACAAAAAAAGATAAAATACCAACCCAAGAACAATTTATTGGACAATAAAAGATAAATTATCAATCCAGTTTATTGCAATGTTGCAGGAATTAAGATTACTATGTAAATTTCAACTCAAAACCTGTTGCCCAATCTTTCTTCCTTCAGCTTAGCGAGCATTTTCTCAAGCTTTGTAAGCCTAGCTTTAAGTTTCTGTCCTAGCATTACAAATATAATCCCCGTGTTTCCTATAACACCCTAAATTTTATTACTCGAATCCATTACTAAAACCCTTTGATTAAGTCCATTTCTAAGATATAAAGCGAGATAAAATAAATGAAACAATCAAGGTTTTCTCTTGCATAAATCTACAATGATGAAGTGTCCAATACAAATAATTACAGGTGCCCTTAGGCTACATTTAACAATTTAAAATGAAACAAACGAAATTAAAAGGGTATAACCTTCTTTACAACGAATTGGCATTCCGTTTAAGGTAATAGGATCCGTGGCCAACAATCAAGGAGACTTTAAGTCTTGCACAAATCTTTCTAATTTCATTGCTAAAAAATAATCAATAACGTGAGATGAACACTATCTCAATGATTCTAAACAATAGCAACACATGGATAGTTATGATCATGAATGTTACAAGTCATAATTATAAATATGTAATGTGACTTTTTATATCCAAAATCTATATACATAAGTATATATTTTTTCAAGAAAATCCTTCCTCATCATTTCAAGAAAACTCATTTTCTTATCTTTGCAATTCACATTTTCAATTTAAAAAGATTTCCAAAATCTAAATCACATCTCAAAACCGTACATACATTAACCATTTCAACATCCCTACAACTCATCCTTTATAATCCAAATAATTTCATCATTTTGTTTATTTTCAAAACCAATCCACAATTAATCCTTTATACTTTCATTCACTCATCTATATCAAATAGAAATCACATCATTACCAAACTCGATATCCATCTCATAACACCACCTCAATTATATTCTCAATACATATATTCATTAATAGATATCTCTATGAACATACACACACAAAGATAAAATCTCAAATACATAAGTATTCCTGCTATTTCGCCAAGCCCCACATAACAACCATCAGCCTACTTTACCGGGTGCTAAGTGGAAGGAACGCATTATCTCTATATTGCATCAACATGCTTTATTGGGTGCTAACTGGAATGAACGTATTACTTCTATATAGCACATCAGCCCACTTTACCGGTTGCTAATTAGAAAGATCACGTTATCTCTATATAGCATAATCACATTCCCCAACACAATTTTCATCTCAATTTACTTTCATTCATTCTCATCTAATTACGTAATTAAACAATTAATCAACAACATATAAGATTTCATTTCAACCTATTTCATATCAATTCTACAACAAGCAATACCATTCTTCACTAATGGCAAAGGGCAGAACTTCTAAACAATAAATGACGTCAACTCTCATATTGAAATAATATAGTTTTCACTACAATTCCATACCTGATTTCACTATTTCCAATCATCTATAGTTTCTACATAAAACAAATTTCCAGACTACTACATATTCCTTTTTCGTTTCCAATTTCACGTTACTAATTCACAACAAGTAATTATAAAATCATTAAGCCTTCCTTCAACTCTTTATATTTCACGATTTCAATAATTTTGGTTTTATTATCTCAAATTCCCAAAAAGTTTGATCTGGCTTCATTTGATGACAATTCATTCATTTTCTTTCCATTCCAATTTCACAATTTTGATTTACAATAATCGATATGGCTCAATAAATATAAATTTCATCAATTTATCTCATTCTCAAAATTAATAACTAAACAACTAAAATTAGGGTTTTTCCTTTTAAATATCATAGATTGTATTCTATTACTTCAAAATTTCCGTATTCGACAATAAAACAGGTAAATAACTCATTTATATCAAAAGCCTAACTCATAACTATTTATATTTCAAAAATCTCATCTCAAAATCAAGTTTTTCATGTGATAAAAACTACCACTTATTTATCTATAACGAGATATTGAAAAAAAGTAAGGAAGTCCCTACCTCAAAACTAAAAGAAGAGAAAATTCAAAAAATTGACTTTACTAGAATTCGATCTCCATCGACCAAAATGTAGCCCTTGACAAGCTCACTATTTTGGAATAAGGAACTAGTACCAAAATCTTCTTTGATTTCCTTAGATCAAAGAAAATGTTGGTGTTGGGTTATGTTTTAGAGAAAATGGAGAGAAAAAGAGATATAAAGAGAGAGATCAGATTTTGAGTGTGTTGTGAGTAAAATTTGAGACAAAAACACGTCTTATTATAGTACAGAGCCTCTAGCCACACGTGTTTTACACATGCGGAGCCCCTCTCCTATACGTGTGGGAACTCCCACCACACATGCTGTTTACTGCAGGTCCAATTCACCTTATTCTTCCCTCATCGCACGTGCATCCCCATTCTCCACACGTGTGGTCCTAGCCTCTACACATGCGGACCCGCCCAATTACTGAATGGCCGGAGGATGGGTCATGGCATTGGATTTTTGAGAATAACATGGTTGGGAATGACCAAACGTTGATTTTGAACTTCATTTGTAATTTCGGGGACGAAATTCTTTAAGGGGGGGAGGTTATAGCGATCCCGGTTTCTAACTCGACCTTTATGGTGTTTCGGACTCGGGACTTATAGTTTAATGTTGTTGTTATGTGTAGACACCCCATTTTTGACCGTCCTCAAGACTTGGACGTCACCGCTTGAACGCTCAGTGATCATCCATGTTTGTGTTCGTCTTGAGTTCCCGGGGGTTTCGGCCACGTGCCTTGCCTCAGGATCTCTCGGCTTGACTGTTTTGTGTCTGGTTTTGCACCAAACACTTGTGTTTTTGCTTTGAGGGGGGCAGGGAATGGCTTGTTGGCCATCCCCACACTCCACCGGCCATGGCTTGAGGCCACCGGCTGTATTTTGTTGCCATCAGCCAAATGTTTGGCCGGCCGGCACTATAGATGGTCGACCGGCCATCTTTTTTGGTCAAATTGCATTTTTGGCCGGCCGACTACTGTGCATCTGCTTTTACAGATATTTTATGCTAGCTGGCATACACTTTGTTCCCCTCTATACACGTGTATGGAGGGATCTCCCTCTTGTTAGCTTGCCTTGGAAGCTTTACAAGATGGAATTGTCTATAAGAGGAGGCCTCTTCTCCCTCTTTGAGGGGAGACAAGATTTTCATAGAGAGTTCTGGTTTTAGGGTTAGGGTTTGCATATATCCTCTCTCTATACCTCCCTTTCTTTATATATTTGTGTGTGTTTAAGCCTTAGTTTTGCAAACAAACACCCACCATTACACCTTACCTTGATTGCTGAGGGGCCAGAGGTCTTTTCTTGAAGTTTTTAAACTGGTTTAGAGCCAAAGAAGCAGCTGGAGTGCTGTTCTTGAAAGAGGTCTTCAAGGGTAAGGACTTTACCTTTAAATACCCCATTTTTGCATAGCTTTTTTACCTATCTTGCAACTGTTTTTAGGCTTTGCATATAACATATAAAAGTTCTGCTTTTGAGTGCTTTGAATAGTTGTTTAAGAGTGTTTTGAGCTTTGAGGTTGTTTGACCCCTCTCAAGGCTTGTTTGGCCTTTGTTTTTGTGCTATTTTGGTGAGCTCCGGGACCATTGTGTTTGGGCCTCCTCACCACTGAAATCTTTTCAGTGGTGAGGATGGTGCCTTGAGGTCCCAAGAAGGAGAGGGCCACCCCCTCTCCTTGTTGTCCTTGAAAAGAGCCATTTTTGCCTCATGCGTGAGCATCATTGTTAAGTGTGTGTTGGCCATGCCTTAACTGATTTTTGTGCTTATTATGTCATGCTATAGCACTGTTTTTACTTGGTTTAGGTACACCATGCTTGCTTAGCATACATGCCTTGTAATGCCATGTTTAGGTCTTAACATGCTTTAGGTTTTGATCCTTGTTCTAGCATGATTTTGGCCAAGCTTTGTGAAGCTTTTGTGTTTGTTTTAGCATGCTTAAGTTTTGTTTTTGGTTGTTTTGGTCGACCATAGCATGCTTTGTCACGCCCTAAACCCGCCCGTAAAAGTTTTGGGCATGACCCAATCAGAAACAGACATTTACCCTGTTATATAAAATATTTGGGGCCTGGACGGAAGCGTTAATACAATCAATAACATGCAGACACTTCCATTAAGCTACTACAACATGCTAGGATCTCGATTCCGGATTAAACATATAATACACACGCATCTGAGATTAAGTCACATACATTTACAGTCCAACCCAGAGATTGGGTATCCAACAAAATGTTATATACAACCCACTTTGGCTAAGAAACATTAGTACAAAAAGATAGTGTCTAACAAAATTGTCCTAACATGCAAAGGCTTCTCCGAGTGCCTGGTTGTCCTTAGGTTGACACAAGCTAAGTGATATCGATGCTAGGATTGATCTCCAAATTGATTTCCTACAGAAACGGACAAAATAACAGAGTGAGACAAGCTCAATGAGTAATAATACTTGAACAGTTTAATAACCAACTTGAATTACAATGTATAGCAGTGCATTCACAGAAATATGGAATCCAACAATGAGTCTGAGATTATTTCCCTTTCAGATTATTTTACTTTCGGAACGGCCTTAGGCCTGGTATTACAGTTATAACGGAACGACCTATTGGCCCAGAATTATCTGAACGGCCTTTCAGCCCAAAACAGCCTTTCGGCCCAGAACAGCCTTACGGCCCAGAACGTATAAATGTACGTGTATCTTGTCAACATTTCGTTTTCATTTAGTTCCAATCAATATGTGTGCGCTAATATCGTAACTAACGGAAAACAGAATGTTATTAAACAGATATAGCGGAAAATAAATGCACATTCAATGTACTATTACTCACAGCGTTGTGACGGCGTGCTAGTGCCTTCTGGAGTGTGCCCTGCACACAATCATAACTTGTAAATTAGTTCTCTTTCTTCGTAAATCACTGAGGAACCATTCTGTCATCATACTTCATATGAATTTATAACCATTTTAAAATCATTAGAAATATATTCTACAAATACCAGGAAGTTAAGCACGTAAAACTGAACAACCACATTTTTGTCTGAAAATAAGTCTCCCGCTTGAGCGCTACTTTGGCCGCTCGAGCGGACTGTACAATTTTACCAGAAATGCTGAGAGGTCGATTTTTGCGCTCGAGCGGAACTTCCTCCGCTCGAGCGGACTAAGTCATTTCGGAAAAACTACTGAGAGGGTCGTTTTCCCGCTCGAGCAGCCATGGCCTCCGCTCGAGCGGACGTGATCCTGATTTGGGCCAATTCGATTCCAACTCAAAATTCAACAACAACACTTCATTTTTCATGCAATCTAAGGTTAGATTAATGTAATGTTCCACCCTAACATTACCATAACATGGATTCTACCTTGAGCATGACAAATTAAACAAGATTAGAAGTGTCAACAAGCCATCTATTTCTCAAATTCCAAACTCAAACCAACTAACCTTTTCAAAGTCCCATTATTTTGGATTTACATAAACATTTGCATATAGAGTTATCTAAGCTCATATTTCAACCACATAATTGAATATTCTCATGAAATAACAAGGAATTACGATATAGATTCCCCTCCATAACTCAATTTGGTTTGTCAACATAAATCATCTCATAGAATCCTCACATCTACCATAACTTTCAAAACAAAGGAAGAATTCCCTACCAAAATCAAGAGAGAGAGGTTAGATCAAGAAATTTTCCATACCTTGAGGTCAATCTAAGCAATCTTTACAAAATTTCCCAAATCCCTCTTCTAGGTTGCCTTCTCCCCAATTCTCACGAAATTTCCTCTTCTAAGTTGCACATAGGAGATAGTTTTTTTTTTTAAGTCAATGACACCAAGATATTTATGTTTATAATAAGACGAAATTCAATCGTTTAAGCATCCCAAATTGAAATTTCACAGAAAATCCCATTAGAGTTTTAAAATCATGCAGATTTCAAATATCAAATCAATTTCTGAAAATTAAGTCTCTAAGGCGTCCAATTTCAGATTCGAATAGGTTAAGTGTGACAGATAATTTCCCTATTCAACAGATAGAAATTCATTTCTTCCAAGTTCCACTTAATTTGATGTAATTTCACATAGACTTTCATAACAAGCATTCAAAAGCACAAATTAGAGGACTGAAAAGATACCAGAATTATGTATGAGGGTCGGGTTATTACATGCTTAGTATAGCCACCTTTCATTTTGGCTTGTTAGCCTTAGGTGTGTGAGTGTGTAGCATGCATTACTTGCATTATTTCTGTGGTTTGGAACCACTTACCATGTTATTTCAGTCCTTATAACATGCTTGCATACTTGCATTTGATACTCCTTTGTTGCTTTAAAAGGTTGTTGCCTTATGCTCCATGAATGTGCTTCTTTGTATGCTTGCATGTTTAGGCCACTTAGATGCCATCTAGGTGCACCCTTAGCATTGTTTAGGTCTGCCTTGGACCTGTTTTAAGTCCTCTTAGCCTTGTAAAGCTTAGTTGACTTAGCCATGGTTTAAGTCTCCTTGGCTTGCCTCAAGTACTTGGACCAATTACATGCCATGTTTGTCTTGTTTAAATTGGTTTGGCACCATCATTAACATGATTTTTAGAGTTTACATTGCATGCTAATTGTCCATGTTTAGGCTCTTTTAAGTGTGCTTAAAGGTTGCTTGTTTGATGCTTAAGTGTTGGCCCATCAACATGTACGTGTGTGTGTGTGTGTAGGCCCTCATTTCCATAGCATTGGCCGCTGTTTTAGGCTTGTTTGAGGGCTACCTAAATTAGTTTAAGTCCACCCCTTTGCATGTTGTTGCATGCTCACCTTGTGTGTTGTTGCATACTAGTGTGTTGTTGCATGATTGAATGAAGTCACATGCTTGCTTACATGCTTGAACATCCACATTGTGTCTTGCATACTTGTAGGTTGCATTGCTTCATGCCTTACATGCTTCTTTACTTAGGTTGTGTGCCTAACCTATATTACACATTGCATTGCCATGTTGCATACTAGCCTCCATACCTAGGATGCATTGCATTGGCAAGCATGCTTCACCTCTTGAGTTGAGTAAGATAGAGGTTGAGCCCCCTTTGTTTGATTATGTGCATTGCATTCCATATCGAAATGCATACTTGGTTTCTTGGGCCATCATGCATAGAAATGCGCGATTGGTGGTTCGAGAATCGAGAACCATATCCCTTTAGGTCATGAATATGATAAGGGGTGTGATTGGTGCATACATTGCTTGAAATGCATTGCCATGCTATGTTTTGCCCTCTGCTGCTGTCAAAAACAGATTCTGCAGGAAGATTTGGTCGGCCGGCCATCTGAAGTGTCGATCGGCCATCCATAAGTGGCCGACGGATTAATTTGTGGCCGGTGACCATTCTCCATGGCCGGTAACCAATTCCCTCAGCCGGTGGTGTTCCATAGCATTCAGAGAAGCAACCCTGAGATTTGTGCAGTCTTCAGAGAAGGATAACAGTCAAAGCAGAGGCAACTTGTGCATGGCAGTGGCTTTCCGAGCGGAGCCGAGCGCGCGTTGCATTGGGCCCTCTTCCCGAGGCTGTTTACTGCTTTCATTAGATTAGTTAATTTGTTAATTAATTAATTGGTCTGTAATATTTAATTAGCTTGTAGGTTAATTAAATTGTATTATTCTTTCGGTCCCTCCGAGCGAGGGCAAATTTGTAATAAGTGTGGGTGCGTGTGTGCATGTCTTCCAACCCCCACTTCTTTCTCCCTTTTACTTACCTGCTTTTGATGGTTAGTATTAGGACATGTTTACTTTAGCATACCTTATGCTATGCATGCGTGCATCATTCATTAGTATTGCATGCACCAGGCTCGGCGTATCATGCTAACTGCATAAAGTATTTCAAATCTAACTTGAATATATGCTATCTGTGCATTTTCACATGTCATCCTTAGATTAGCCGAGCCTATTCTAGATTGCATTCTATATGCGTTGCATTAGCCACTTAACATGGACTTGGATCATGCATTGATTGCTAACATGTTCTTGTCTTGGCTCGGAGTACATTGTAAGTATTTTATGCTTTAGCATCTCGCATGAGTGTGAATGTTAACACGACAGCATGCTTACCATGTGGCTAGCTGCTTATGTGATATAAACTGCCTGAATGCCTGTGGGTGAAGGTTGGATTGTTTGAGTTGGAACAACTCGTTGAAATCTGTGTTTTAGCCTACTTGCGAGTAACAAATTTCAGACATTTTCCAAACAAACGGATATGCAATACTTCGTTCCAAATTAGGCGATCTAGTCTATGCTTTTGTGTTGTGCGCATCACATAGTAATTCTAGCTAATTAACTGGAATAAGAACACATAACGTTTTCAAAATCGGATATCATGGTTAGTAAAGGCCGATCTTCGGATCGGGCAAGAGGGGGTGCTCATAGCTGACCTTTCTCAATCGTACCCAAGTTCCCGAGCCGAGGCAACTTTGGTGATGACGGACACGTGGCCTTTGGCACCGAGTCAGGGTTTCCTAAATTCCTCCATTAAAAAATATTTAGGTGGCGACTCTGTATCTGGCAAAGCAGTCCATGTTTGGCACTTCTTTCAAAAATCTGTTTCTCAAAACGATTTGCCGGATTTGGACTCTTTGGTTCAGATTAAGAGCCGTGACAAAACGAGTCTGAACTGTGGTAGCATAAGTGCCTCGGGGCGCGTCCACATTATGTCTCTTCTTCCTCTTACTCTTTGAATTTGAGTTTTTGGATGTCTTGGGCGTTTTCAGAACAAGTTGGTTGGTGGTTGGTCTAGAACCTTATTGCCCAGAATTTTGGTCTTCCGCTCGAGCGGGGTTTCCAATCCTTCAGTACTTTATGCGTTTGCAAAAATACTGCAGAAGTGTTTTTCACGCTCGAGCAGAGTTTCTTACGCTTGAGCGGGTCTAAGCTCGAGCGGCCTTTCTTGTGCTCGAGTGACTGTCTAAAGTCTGTAAAATACTGGATGAGTGTATTCTACGCTCAAGTAGGTATCATTGCGCTCGAGGGGGTAGTGCCTTGTTGTTGTTTCTTGGCGCTCAAGCGGCCTTTGTTGCGCTCGAGCGGGTCAAATTTTTGTGTCTAACGCTCGAGCGTCAAACTCTCCGCTCGAGCGGACAGTACGTATATCAGATTGCGAAAGTGACATTTTAAATCACTTTTTCTGTCCTTTCTCTCTCTAAAACTTTCCAAAACCCTTTGAGAACTTCTCTCTCTAAAATACTCTCTCTCTTTTCATTTTGACCTAGATCTAGTGATCTTCTCACCCTCCTTCCTTTGATAAAAAGGTTGAGCTCTTCAAGATCTCCATTTTCATCCGAGTAGAAGTTGATTTGGTCATCCTTGGAGTTCATCCCTTACTTGGCTCATCTTCTTTTCTTGAGGTAGGGATAATTTACTCATTCCTATGAGCTTTAACATAGATATTGGTCATTTTGTATAAATGGTTGGTTTGGGTAAATGTAACAACCCTCACCACTGTTTACTGATTAACCACTGATTACTGCTAAACTGAGACTGATTATGATAAGTAACTGAACCGACTGATTGAATGTACTAGTTTAAATGCATTTCTAATATTTCTATCTGGTGACTGTTAAAATTATCTGTCCATGTTTTATGTTTTAAACTGCGAATTGAAGGTCATATCGGCGGCCGAATCTGAAATTGATTGATGTTTTGTGTTAATCATAATTTATGTGACTTTATGGCATATTTAATTGAAATGTGATTTGGTATGATTAAATTAGATTAAATGGTGATAAATTGCAATAGTTGGCTTAATTACCAACATGCCATCCTAGTGGGCCACTACACTAAACATATTGAGACTTGATTACACTTAGACACACATTTGCTCAGCCATTTGTTTCCCTTGCTATAGCCAACTAGAGAGAGAGATAGGGGAGAGAGCTTGATTTCATCTCATATTTGCTTGGAGACTTGGAGAAATTGTAAGAAGATTGCAAGAATAGAACTTCCATACCTTAATTGAAGATTTAGGTAAGGAATTCAACCTCTTAATTGTGTCTTTAAGTTGGTTCTTGCATGGTTCATGTCATATGGAAGGGCTAAGTCATGAATTGGTTCTAGCATGTTGAATTGTAGCAAAAGTCATGCATACATGTTTATATCCTAGCATTTTGAGGTTGAATACATGGAATTTGGCGCATACATGTTCATATTTTTGCATTGGACCATGAATTCATCTTGGTTTTGAAAGAATTGGCTCATTTGAGCTAGTATTTTAAGCTTTAAAGTTGTTGAATTCATGCATGTTACACATTCATCATGATCATGAAATTGGGTTCGGAATTGTGTTTAATTGAACTACCCTTGGGCTTTGATTTCTCAAATTGAGCTTTGAAACATGTTACACTATGAGTTTACAAGTGTTTTCCGGAAAATTAGCCCAAGAGGATCGAATTTGATGTATTAAAAGTTGAATTTGAGCTTGAAGTTCGAATCTGGAATTTCCAGAATTTGGACTCACGCTCGAGTGGGGAAACTGGCGCTCGAGCGAGGAATTCGTGCTCCCAGCATTTTGTTGTGTTTCACAGTCCGCTCGAGCGAGGTAATTTACGCTCGAGCGAGACATTGTGTCTTACGCTCGAGCGGGTGTCGAGCGCCCAATCGAGCGTGATTTTCCCACATCCAGTACTTTTGCCATGTTTCACAGTACGCTCGAGTGTGGGAAGTGACGCTCGAGCGGGAACCTTTGTCTGCATGTCCGCTCGAGCGAGGAAAGCCACGCTCAAGCGGGAACTCTGTTTTCTGAAAATTTTGACGAGTGCATTAAAACACATATTTGCATCCTCATTCCATCCTGGGCATTCTTAGGCCTAGTTTAAGACATCTTAATGAGGATATTGATATAAAACCACACTGAGTCAAGTTAGGATTTAAGTCTTTGATTCCCGAATGTGAACTTAGTGTGTGTTCGTTCTGTCACTATACAGGGTTGGCTTTCGGAGACGCGCTCTAGCTGCTTATAGCCCAAAACTCTGTGAGTAACAACTGTATAAAGATATGTTCAAATATGAATATCTTCTGAATGATTAAACTGTACTGCTTTCTGAATTGTTACTGTTAACTGAACGAATATATGTCCTCTATTCTAAACTGTATTGTGGCATCCTTAGCAACTACTGTTACTGTTACTATTACTGTTATAGAGATCTTTGTCAGTTCCCATCTTGGAACTTCTGTTCACTGTTATGATGGCCATCACTGACTGTTCGGTCTTTTAAGACCTACTGTCTACTGTACTGCTATGCTCATGGATGTACCACATATGACTGTTATGACTGAATGACTGAAATACTGATTTAATGAACTGTTTTCATTACTGTAAGGACATTCATTCTTAACCTCTTTACGCATTATGTTATTCACTGGGCTTTAGCTCATTGCTCATATATATATGTAGGTGTTCAGGCACCAGACCAGAGCTAGAAGTGTGGGTTAGACTCCCCTTTTTGTCAAGCCAACCACTGTGCCTCACACCGAGGTTCCGAACCTGCCAAGCTATGGCTTAGGGGTGTTTTAGTTTCCCCCTTCTGGTCTGTTTTGTATAGACTGTATAGACTGTTACTGTACTGTTTTAACAGGGATTAAGTCCCTGTCCTGAATGATTGTAAATGTTGTACATACTGTTTTGCACTGATTGTATATATGTATGAAAAGTCTTTTTGCATGCAGACTGTCACAGCTCATTGGACATTGTTTAATTACTGTATTGGCTTCCACCAGCCCCTGTACTCTGTATTACTGTACTACTGTTAAGCAGGCCTTCGGTAATCTCGGATTACTGGCCGGTTACGGTGCTAAACCCATAGGGGCGGGTTTGGGTCGTGACAGTAAAGTTAGGGTTTTGGGTTTGAAATTGTGAAATAGGGGTTTTCTATTTTGGATTCTATATGTATGTGGGGTCTTGAAAATGGGGTTGTTTGTGTATAATGGGTGAAATTTGGCCTTAGGAGCAATATTTGAGAAATGGGGGAAATGCCCTAATTTGAATAATATATATTATTTGTGTAAATGACGAAATCGTTATGGAAATATGAAATTGGTTTGAGAATCATGAATTTGGAGGAAATTGTGGTTGAATGGTGTAGTTGGATTGATGAATCACTCACCTATGGAAAATGTGATATATTATCTGTTGACAAATTTATTTATCTGTTTAGATATATCTATTTTGGGCTATTGGTGGAGGATAGCCATGATTGTTGTAGAAACTGCATGTTGATTAGGTAAATTGAAACTAATCAATTGGAATATGTCATTGAATATGACGATTGGATGTAAACATTGTATATGTGATTGAATTGGTCATTGTATATGGTAACGTGTGTGAATACATTATATATGTATCTTGTTTGGGAGGAGATAGGAAATGTACTCCATTGTTTGGGAGGAGATAGGGGATGGACTCCATGGATAATTAAGTTGGCCGGAGTGTCCAGGGTGAAAGTCCCAAAATCTTATTTACATTTGGATACCGGTCCTCTCGGACGTAGTTCCGTAAAATGGCAAGTTATGGAAGTGTATAAATGATGTATATGATCGAGGTGTTGATGAATGAGTTGCAGTCTCATTTTGAATTGTTTATATGATAATGAATTATGTCAATGAATTGACTTGGGTAATAACTGGAAGTGAATTGAAATATGGGTATCAATGTTGATTGATTAATAAAAAGGTTTATGATGGTTCATAAGTGTTAAACATTTATCGAATGCTAATGTTTTAGTTAATTCTCATATGTTGTTTAGCATATCTCTACTGGGCATTGGCTCACCCTACTTGGGACACCATCTTTCAGGTACAGGTGATATGCTATCTCCAAGGTCTTAGCTTAGAAGGTTTAGGAGTTAAAGACTCCCTTTTGATGTTTTGTTTTGATGATTAAATTTATATTCAAGCCGAGGGCTTTCCATGTATAGAGTTAGAACTCTTCTTTTGTTGTAACCAAGTGATAACTTGGAAAGCTGTAAGCCCGTAGGGCATATATTTTGTTGCTAACATGTAATATCGTTTGTGAAGAAGACTCTGATAAATGAAATATAACTTCTATTATGTTTTAGGGATTTTATAAATGGATGTTTATGTCTTATTTTGAGGGCGTTACAAGCTCGATCTTTCCAAGGTGATTTCACGTCTCTATTTTTCATCTTTACACTCGTAACTCAAAAATTTAAAACTCAGAAACATTGAAGAACTGATACGCAAAGTTAATTCCCATCTCTGACATGCCACAAGACAACTGAAGCTTCGAAAGTAAAACAAATAAATCTGAAATGAAAACTCAATTTGGGTCCGAGACCTGAAACGTCACATTTGTAGCTCTACTCACATTACCTCCAACAACTGTCTCTGATCATTCCACTACTAGTTCACTACTCACAACCTTTTTCCCTGGGTTCATCAACCTCTTCATTGACTGAATATCTCCATTATTAGAAGTTGAAGATGATTAATTTTGCTTCAAATGCTTATTGTTGTCACCACTTTGTGCGTTCTTGACAAGTTGAGTTAGTGTAGGCCTATCTTCATGGTCTATATCGCTTGCTTTAGTCACAATGCAATTAGAAGAAAAGCCTGCTCGTGCAAGAGGATCCTTGTTAGTAGTTTTCTAAGAAATATGTACACGTGACACGACACGAACAAGAGGGCATGCAAATTTTCAAAACATATAATTTTATATATTTATTGTGTTATATTTTTAAATATTTCAATTTTATTTTATTAAATTTATCAACCTTTGATATGCTATTATAGTAAACAAAATTTTAATTTTAATTTTTTTTTTTTTTTTTTTTGAAAAAATAGTCCTCAACGTGTCCTAACCGTGTCCCCAATGTGTCATCAGCGTGTTCACGGGGTGTTCCAAATGTCCCTACGTGTCCGACTCTGTCCAGCATGTCCGACACGTGTCCAGTGTGTGTTTGTGTCTAACACGTATCAGACACCTATACGTCACCTCTAAAGAGGTGTCCGTGCTTCATAGGTAGTTTTACTAATGTAATTGGGAGTGAAGCCAAGAACAATACCTAATGTTTCCTCGGGGCATTTAAGAGGAGAGGCCGTAGGAATATCTGACATTTTCTTGGTGTATTTGAGAGGAAAGATATGAAATATATTTGACATTTTCTAGGAGCATTTGGAAAGAAAACCAGAAGGAATATCTGACATTTTCCAGATGCATTTGGGAGGAATATTTGACGTTTTCCAAGAGGAATTGAGAGGAAAGCCAACAAGAATATCTGACATTTTCCCAGTGCCTTCGGGAGGAATATTTGACAATTTCTCGGTTAATTTAGAAGGAAAGCTAGGAGAATCATAATCTTCCATCTTTTTATAAGGGCTTCTGTAATGACCCGGACATGTATCTGATTAATTAGTCATCTAATTGCATTGTTATGTTCTAATTGATTATATGTTTGATGAGAAATTGTATGTGAATTAAAAAAAGATTTGACTTTATAGCTGTTGATTGTAGAAAAACCTATTGAAATTACAACTTTGAACTGAAAATTGAAGGTCTTAGAGGTACCAGAAACCAAAACTGATTAAATATTTGTGATCAACATGATTTTTAGAGCCTAATATGAAGTTTTGTAAAAATCTGAGTCAGAATGAATTAATTGAATTAAATTCCATATATTACAACCTTAGTTGAGCCTTAGACTCGACAAATAAAAATCTGAGAGAGGGAGAGGGAGAGAGAGAGAGAGAGAGAGAGAGAGAGGCAAAAAGAAGAGAAAGAATAAGAACTTAGGGAAAGCTTTGGAGCGAAGCTTGATCTTCACAAGTCATAAGCTCGAGGTAAGATTTCTCCTCTAATTTATGAAATTGAGATGTCATACTCATGATCCTCTTGAATTTGGGTTGACTAAGGGAGAAATCAAGCTTACTTAGTGGTGTTATGATATAGTATATATGAATGACCAAGATAAGAGAGGAATTGTAGAAATTAGCTCTAGATCATGGCATGCATGACATATTCTCATGGAATTCTTGTTCAAACATGTAATTCCTTGCATGGTTCTTCAAATTTGAGGGGAAAACCCCATGGATTATAAGATTGGAACTTAACATTTGCATGGTTTCTAACTTTACACTTTAAACTCAAGAGTTTGATCTTTTGCATGAAAATTTGAGTTTTGTTTTGAAGTGATGATTTGTTTGAAGTTCAAAATGTCTAGTTCAACATATGTTTGATGAGGCTCAAGCACTGTAGCAAATTTTTGAACAGGTTCTGGCCTAGAACCACACGTGTGGAAGAGAATCCCGCAAGTGCGGAAAATAGAGCATTCTGTACAAATTGCACGTGCCGCCGCGCGTGCTGTGGGGTTTCCTTTCCCTGGGAACACCTCAAACACGTCGGGAGGGACCAATGTAAGTTGTGGAAACTTACAAAACTAGCACGGGACTCCCGGTTTGAAAACTAAGTCCAAAGTTGCACTTTTTCACACTTAAGCTTGAAAATAGGCCTTTGGGGACCAAAATCGTGTAACAGCCACGCGACGGCCCAGGAACACCTCAAACACCTCGGGAGGGACCAATGTGAGTTGTGGAAACTTACGGAACTAGCACGGGACTCCCGGTTCGAAAACTAAGTCCAAAAATGCACTTTTTCACACTTAAGCTTGAAAAATAGGCCTTCGAAGGCCAAAATTGTATAACAGCCATGAGACGGCCCGGGGAACACCTCAAACACCTTAGGAGGGACCAATGTGAGTTGTGGAAACTTACGGAACTAGCACGGGACTCCCGGTTTGAAAACTAAGTCCAAAAATACATTTTTTCACGCTTAAGCTTGAAAATAGGTCATCGGAGGCCAAAATCGTGCAACAGCCACGAGACGGCCCGGGGAACACCTCAAACACCTCAGGAGGGACCAATGTGAGTTGTGGAAACTTACGGAACTAGCACGGGACTCCCGGTTTGAAAACTAAGTCCAAAATTGCACTTTTTCACATTTAAGCTTCAAAATAGGCCTTCGGGGGCCAAAATCGTGTAACAGCCACAAGACGGCCTGGGTAACACCTCAAACACCTCGAAAAAGACCAAAGTAAGTTGTGAAAACTTACAAAACTAGCACGGGACTCCCGGTTTGAAAACTAAGTCCAAAAAGGCACTTTTTCACACTTAAGCTTGAAAAATAGGCCTTCGGGGGCCAAAATCGTGCAACAGCCACGAGACGGCCGGGGGAACACCTCAAACACCTCAGGAGGGACCAATGTGAGTTGTGGAAACTTATGGATCTAGCATGGGACTCCCGATTCAAAAACTAAGTCTAAAAATGCACTTTTTCACACTTAAGCTAGAAAAATAGGCCTTTAGGGGCCAAAATCGTGTAACAGCCATGAGACGGCCCGAGGAACACTTCAAACACCTCGGGAGGGACCAATGTGAGTTATGGAAACTTATGGAACTAGCACGGGACTCCCGATTTGAAAACTAAGTCCAAAATTATACTTTTTCACATTTAAGCTTCAAAATAGGCCTTCGGGGGCCAAAATCGTGTAACAGCCATGAGACGGCCTGGGTAACACCTCAAACACCTCGGAAAAGACCAAAGTAAGTTATGAAAACTGACAGAACTAGCACGAGACTCCCGGTTTGAAAACTAAGTCCAAAAAGGCACTTTTTCACACTTAAGCTTGAAAAATAGGCCTTCGGGGGCCAAAATCATGTAACAGCCACGAGACGGCCCGAGGAACACCTCAAACATCTCGGGAGAGACCAATGTGAGTTGTGGAAACTTACGAATCTAACACGGGACTCCCGGTTCGAAAACTAAGTCCAAAAATGTACTTTTTCACACTTAAGCTTGAAAAATAGGCCCTCGGGGGCCAAAATCGTGTAACAGCCACAAGACGGCCCAGGGAACACCTCAAACACCTCAGGAGGGACCAATGTGAGTTGTGAAAACTTACGGAACTAGAACAGGACTCCCGGTTTGAAAACTAAGTCTAAAATTGTACTTTTTCACACTTAAGCTTGAAAATAGGCCATCAGATGCCAAAATCGTGCAACAGTCACGAGACGGCCCGGGGAACACCTTAAACACCTCGGAAGGGACCAATGTGAGTTGTGGGAACTTACGGAACTAGCACGGGACTTCCAATTTGAAAACTAAGTCCAAAATTGCACTTTTTCACACTTAAGCTTCAAAATAGGCCTTTGGGGGCCAAAATTGTGCAACAGCCACGAGACGGCCTGGAGAACACCTCAAACACTTCGGGAGGGACCAATGTGAGTTGTGAAAACTTACGAAACTAGCATGGGACTCCCGGTTCGAAAACTAAGTCCAAAAATGCACTTTTTCACACTTAAGCTTGAAAAATAGGCCTTCGGGGGCCAAAATTGTGCAGCAGCCACAAGACGGCCCAAGAAACACCTCAAACACCTTGGGAGGGACTAATGTGAGTTGTGAAAACTTACAGAACTAGCACGGGACTCCCGGTTCGAAAACTAAGTCCAAAAAGGCACTTTTTCACACTTAAGTTTGAAAAATAGGCCTTCGGAGGCCAAAATCGTGTAATAGTCACGAGACACGAGACGGCCCGGGGAACACCTCAAACACCTCGGGAGGGATCAATGTAAGTTATGAAAACTTACAGAACTAGCACCGGACTCCCAATTTGAAAACTAAGTCGAAAAATGCATGTTAAATTGTATATTTTATGGATAAGATAATAATTGTCTAACTTGCATTCTTTTGTTTTTTCTTTTTTTTGTGTTTCATTTTTTTGCAGATTCAAGATTTGATATAGACATGTTTGTTAATTTGGAGGGCAGAAGCTAGCTCATTTTGTGTTTTTGCTCATATTACCTTACATGTATTTTGGTTGCGTTGTAAATTTTATATTTTTGTTGGTATTACAAGGCATGTTTGGTAATCTACACTTGATATTTTATTTTTGTTGATATTAGTAGACATGTTTTTTTGTGGATATTAGGAGACATGTTTGGTATATTTTTGTAGATATTAGTAGACATGTTTTTTGTGGATGTTAGGAGACATGTTTATAATCCGCATGCAGTTCATATTGTATTTTTGTGGATAGTGCTGAAATTCGATTGTGATGTTTATGAAAATGAACAGATTTTTGTATTGATTTGTAATAGATATTTTATTGAACAGGTTATTGAAATGCGAAGGGAATTTTTACTGAAAAGAAAAAATTTCAGAAGAAAATAGTACCTCCATTTTAAAAAAATTTAATTTTTATTAGTGATGAAATAAAAAATGTCGCTATTAGTTTTCAAAAAACATGACAAATAATTTTGTCACTAATGATATAGTACCAAACAAATAATTTCGTCACATTTGTTGAATATTTCGTCGCTAAATTGAAATATTTGGTGACAATGTTTTTTGTCATTGAAGAATTTTCTTTTCTGCTCATTTTAGTGACGAATTTTTTTGTCACCTTAATCCATATCATTGGTGAGGAAAACTTTCGTCACTAAAATTTATTTGGTAACAAAATATTTCATCGCCAAAATCAATTAAAATAAAATATTATTTAGTTTTGGTGACGAAATTGATGTTATAGAGGACGAAAAATGCAACATTTGGAGACGAAACATTTCGTCGCCAAAAATGAAAAATAGGCGACGAAACTGTTGTTCATCACCAAGTACTTTCAACGACAACGTATAGGCAACAAACGTGGTGACAAATTTTTTTCGTCACAGATCACTTTAGTGACGAAAATTTGATGTTTGGAGACAAAATCAGTCTGTCACCAAAGGCCTTTTTTGTTGTAGTGAAGCTAGGAATTGTTTTCTTTTCATTTTTGGGACTCCCAGGCCTCTATTTACATGGTTTTCACATGTTTTTCACAAGAATTCACATATCATTAGCATATAATAACTGAGAAAATGAATTGAACTAGATGAACGAACAAGTAATGATGAACCAAACCGAATAGGAGTAAGAACTAACGGAATGAATTGAATATGTGTTGAATTGTTGTGCTATGAATGTTTGTGTTTGTAGGTCAAGACTCGAGGACTGAGCAATCGGTTCTCGAAGCCCACTATGAGTAACATTACTGTAAAGATATGTTTATATGAAATATATTTGAAATGCTATTTGATAAGTTATGTTTTTCTGAAATGGTATTTTGTGAATGTGAACAAATATCTGGTTTTGAATCTCCTATGGCATCCAAGGATAGGAATGGCAACGGGGGAGGGCGGGGCTGGGGATTGCCCTCCCCGTCCCCGATCCCCGAAAGTATGGAACTCCCCGTCCCCGACCCCGATCGCCAACGGGGAACCCCTCACTCCCCCCACCCCCGTCCCCTAACGGGGATCGGGTTTCCCCGACCCTGAAAAATCCCCGACAGTGACGGAGTTACAGAGCTGAGTGAGTCGTCTTCATCACACAGACACACACTTCTGAGATCTAAGTCGTCATTATCATCATCATCATCATCTCACACACACACACACACACACACACACACACACACACACACACACACACACACACACACAAAAGCTTGAGAGCTCTGATGCAACACTCTGGTGCAACGAGTTACAGATCTGAGTCGTCATTGTCAAAGCTCTGGTGCAACGAGCTTGAGAGCAAACGGCGGAGTGCGACCATGGCGGCAGAGGAAGAGAGGATCTGAGATGAGAGAGAGAGAGAGATCTGAAATGAGAGAGATGAGAGGTGTGTTTTGGCTTTGGGATTGTTAGATAAGTTCTGAGATAAGAGAGAGAGAGAGAGAGATGAGTATATATTATATGAGTATAGATATAATATTATATTATATTAGGTTTATTATTATTTATGTTGAGTATAGAAAGTAATTGTTTCTGTCCCTTTTGGTCAACACAGGAGATGAGTATAGATATAATATTAAATTATATTAGATGAGTATATTATATTAGATCTGAAATGAGAGAGGGAGAGGGAGGCGGGGAGAAACGGGACGGGGAACAGGACCGGGGCCGGGGCCAAACCACTTATCACCGTCCCCCGGCCCGAAAATGATCGGGGATTTTTTTTTAATACCATCCTCGGCCCGTCGAGGGTATTTTTCGAGGAAACCCCATGTTAATCGAGGTCGGGTGGTCGAGTCCCCATCGGGCCGGGTTTAAATTGCCATCTCTATCCAAGGAATGGTCCCAAGTCAAAGGGGACAACATGTTAATGCGATTCCATAACAAATAAGTGATTACGAGATCTTGTTAGCCACATGACAAAGTGGTGATATGTTTAATCAGTATCCAGAACCAATTACTCTAGTCAGAAGACGATATGATATGTTCTGTTGGATGGACCACTATTATGTTTCGATATGAAAATAATTGTGATATGATTTTTTTTACGGATATGATGTATTTGGAATTCGTTAACTAACCCCTTTACTTTAATGTTATTCGCTGGGCTTTAGCTCACTGTTTGTATATATATATATAGATGAGCGTCCTGGAGATCAAGCCTAGAAGGGTTCCTTTAGTCGAGCCACTACCTGAAGCTATTGTGATTTTGGTGCCTCCGAGTTGGGGCTAGGTCCAGAGGACCGTTGTCTAGTTTTGATCATGTATATGTTGAATTCTTGATATATGTATATATGTACATTAATGATGTTTTTGTATATGATATTATGTATGTATGGTGCAGTGGGTAAATTAATATTTATATACATATGAATTGTACATATAGATGCACAGCTCAATGGACTATTTGTTGTCTTTATGTTATAAGTTTTCGCTAGCCCCAATTATTTTGATTTGTACAGGAAGGCCTTTGGTAATTTCGGATTACTGGCCGGTTACGACGCTAAACGTATAGGGGCGGGTTTAGGTCTTGACAGAATGGTATCAAAGCACGAGTTAACTTACCCACACACATGTCCAATTGAGCTATAGGAAGTCTAGAAAAGAGCTAGGAACATTTGCATTGTGTTACAAGTGTGTGAGTGAAGATGTGAATCCATGAACTCTATGTGAACATGAGAATAAAAGTTATATACTTATGTGTGCTTTTCTCATTCTCTTATTGCATATGAAGTACATGAAAGTTGTATCATCTAGATGACCATATGGAAAGAGTATGAACAAGAAGTTATGTGGATCAATACATAATTTGATATGGAATAAGTGACTTATATGATTATGAAATTTCCTTTGTTTATTATTTCCAATGCTTATATAGACCAATGGAGAATGCAAGAAATGTAGACGAGTCAGAATCCTCTAATGCTAGAATAGATAAGTTAGAAAGAATGGTGAAGGTTTTAACTGAAAGTGAGGCAACAACAACAAAGACAACAATTTTTGCCGCCTCCTCCACTGCCTGTCCTCATTGAACCGATCAATAATGAGGACATCATAGCTTTAACACAGAAGTTCAACAAAATGAAGCTGCCAACCTTCCAGGGTGGCATTGAACCTTTGAAAGCCGAGGCGTGGGTATTGGAAATTGAGAAATTGTTTGAGGTTTTTTCGTGCACTGAGGCACAAAAGGCTTTATTGGCAACCTTTACCTTACAAGAAGAAGTTAGACGATGATGGATGCTTGTCCGGGATGGGAATAGAAACTTAACATGGGATCAATTTAAAGAAATTTTCTATGAAAAGTACTTCCCGCAAAGCATTTGAGATAGAAAGGTATCCGAATTTGAACAACTAAAATAAGGTGGCATGACTGTGGCCGAATATGAGGCAAAATTTACTGAATTAGCCCAATACGCACCCCATATGGTTGATACGGGTTACAAAAAGCCAAGAAAATTTGAGGGCAAACTAAATGTTGATGTGCTTGACCGTGTAAATGTTTTAAAATTACCAAAGTATGTGGATGTCCTTGATAGAGCCTTGATATCTAAAGCAAATATTGCCGCGTTGAAAATGTCCAAGTCAACATCAATAACTGAATGGGAGAGTAAGAGACAGAAGAAACATAAAGTTGAAATGACCGGTGATTCAATGACTTCCGTGAAGTAAAAATCAAATTTGCGAACTTTTGACAATACAAGTCGAGATAGTAAAGGGAGCAAAGATATACCTACGTGTAGGGAATGCGGGAAACAACATTGAGACATTTGTCACCGCATATCCGGAACTTACTTTCAATGTGGAAAGAAAGGACACTAAGCTATATCTTGTCCATAAGCTCACTCAAGCAATGAGAGACCCCTTACCAGTGGGAGTGGATCAACAATGGCACCAAGAACAACTGCAACATTTACTCCTAAGAAGAGCAACTTATGGCAAGAAAGGGTTTATACCTTAGTGTCAGAAAACACCCAGAATATTGAGACCGTAAACGTAGGTATTATCCTACTAATGTGCAAAATGTTTATGTGACAATTAGTATGAGAATTGTATGCTCCTTGATTTGATGTGACTTATGAACATGCTGCCTGAACTTGTTGAATGACTGGAAATACGAACCTATGCCTTATGCTTGGCTTCCTATTGATATGTAGAATCTTATTAACATCGACGGGTTATGTTTGACTTGTTTCTTTTGACCATCAACTCTTTGAACGTCTATAAGTATGCAATGAAATAGGACAGGGTTGAATGGTAGCTAATGAATGCTCTTGAGACTTATATGAATTTGTAAATTACCCATGCTATGAAAAATGTTTGGACTAGTGAATTTTGAGCATTTGTTGGGTTGATCATTTGTATCGAACTTAGACAATTTAATATAAACTGTTATGCATGATAATTTGAATTATGCTGAAAATGAATGGACATGAGATATGAGAACATCTATGCTTGATTGTGGTAAGGAGTTATTGTGTGCATTCTAGACCATAACGTCTTTGGACTAATGTGATGAGTTAATAACACTTACTTTGCTCATGAGACCTTTACTATAACAAATTGAATGATTATTTGATTTTGAGCCATTCAATAGATGGATAGATTGATAAGAACTGCTTGGTATTGCGAGTAAGACTGAAAACTTATTTGCTACAAAATCGAACCTGTTGTGTTGAGGTCTACTAATTATGACATTGGTTTTTTTAGGCTAAGCATGAATAAAGATTTCTTTGTTGCACTACCGACTATCCTCTTGCGGTTTTGGAATCTAGATGGATGTGTTCACCAAAAGAAAATTATGAGACCGTGAATGAAATCACTATAATTTACTTATACCAACTGACTGAACTGCATGAATGACTTACTTTTATGATATTCGGGAATTGTATGGATCTTTGTGGAAGTGTACTGCCATCTGTTATTAAAATTTTGGGACGGACTGGGAAAACTTCACTTGTTTACTTGACGGATTATTGTAAACGGATTATTGTGATCATGGGTTTTGATCGACCTCTTATATTACCATATTAAAAGAGGAATTAGTGGTTCAATGGGAAAATGAAACGATACACGAGACCCGAATTTGATTTGTGACGTAATAAGACAAGTTTGAAGGACCAAACTTCCTAAAGTGAGGATAATGTAATGACCTAGACATGTATCTGATTAATTAGTCATCTAATTGCATTGTTATGTGCTAATTGATTATGTGTTTGATGAGAAATTGTATGTGAATTAGAAGGATTTGACTTTATATCTGTTGATTATAGAAAAATCTGTTGAAATTACAAATTGAAACTAAAAATTGAAGGTCTTAGAGGTACCAGAAACCAAAACTGATTAAATATTTGTGATCAGCATGATTTTTAGAGCCTAATATGAAGTTTTGTAAAATCTGATTCAGAATGAATTAATTGAATTAAATTCCATATATTATAACCTTAGTTGAGCCTTAGACTCAACAAATAAAATTCAGAGAGAGAGAGAGAGAGAGAGAGAGACTTCTAGAGACAAAAAGAAGAGAAAAATAAGAACTTAGGGAAAGCTTTGGAGCGAAGCTTGATCTTCACAAATCATAAGCTCAAGGTAAGATTTCTCCTCTAATTTATGAAATTGACATGTCATACTCATGATCCTCTTGAATTTGGGTTGAATAAGGGAGAAATCAAGCTTACTTAGTGGTGTTATGATGTAGCATATATGAATGACCAACATAAGAGAGGAATTGTAGAAATTAGCTCTAGATCATGGCATACATGGCATATTCTCATGGAATTCTTGTTCAAACATGTAATTCCTTGCATGGTTCTTCAAATTTGAGGGGAAAACCCCATGGATTATAAGTTTGGAACTTAACATTTGCATGGTTTCTAACTTTACACTTTAAACTCAAGAGTTTGATCTTTTGCATGAAAATTCGAGTTTTGTTTTGAAGTGATGATTTTGTTTGAAGTTCAAAATGTCTAGTTCAACATATTTTTGATGAGAGTTGGGCTTTGATTTACATAAAATTGAAGTTTTTGGTTGCAAGACTTAACTCAAGCACTGTAGTAGATTTTTGAACAGGTTTTGGCCCAGAACTGTACGTGCGAAAAGAAGTCCTGCACGTGCAGAAAACAAAGCATGGAAGATTGAGCATTTTGCAAAAATTGCACGTGCAGGCGCACGTACAGTGGGGTTTCCACTCGTGCAGTTTGAATTGTTTTCTTTCCATTTTGGGACCCCTGGGCCTTTATTTACTTGGTTTTCACATGTTTTTCACAAGTATTCGCATATCATGAGCATGTAATAAATGAGAAAATGAATCGAACTAAACGAACGAACAAGTAACGGTGAACCAAACCGAATAGGAGTAAGAACTAACAGAATTAATTGAATATGTGTTGAATTGTTGTGCTATGAATGTTTGTGTTTACAGGTCAAGACTCGAGGACCGAGCAATCGGTTCTCGAAGCCCACTGTGAGTAACATTACTGTAAAGATATGTTTATATGAAATATATTTGAAATACTATTTGATAAGTGGTGTTTTTCTGAAATGGTATTTTGTGAATGTGAACAAATATCTGGTTTGGAATCTACTGTGGCATCCAAGGAATGGTCCCAAGTCATGGGGAACATGTTAATGCGGGTCTATGACAAATAAGTGATTATAAGATCTTGTTAGCCACATGACAAAGTGGCGATATGTTTAATCGATATCCAGAACTGATTACTCTAATCGGAAGACAATATGATATGTTTGTTGGATGTATCACTATTATGTTTCAATATGAAAATAATTGTGATATAATTTGTTTTACAGATATGATGTATTTGGAATTCATTCACTAACGCCTTTACTTTAATGTTATTCACCAGGCTTTAGCTCACTATTTGTATATATATGTATAAGTAAGTGTCCCGGAGATCAAGCCTAGAAGAGTTCCTTTAGTCGAGCCACTACCTGAAGCTTTTGAGATTTTGATGCCTCCGAGTTGAGGCTAGGTCCGGAGTACTATTGTCTAGTTTTGATCATGTATATGTTGAATTCTTGATATATGTATATATATATACATAATATATGTTTTTGTATATGATATTATGTATGTATTGTGCAATGGGTAAATTAATGTTTATATACATCTGAATTGTATATATAGATACACAGCTCAATGGACTATTTGCTATCTTTATGTTATAAGCTTCTGCTAGCCCCGATTATTTTGATTTGTACAGAAAGGCCTTTGGTAATCTCGGATTATTGGCTGGTTACGACGCTAAACCTATAGGGACGAGCTTAGGTCGTGACAACTTCATTGTCTCTTTTTCGAACCATTATACTTTTCGCTTTCTCTACTTCCTTTTTCACAACATGATTAACTTTTGATTTTTCCCACCAACCAATACAGGAATTGAATGGTTACAGCGGATTCAAAAAATAATAATGGAAAATACAACTTTTCACCCGTAATAGTCCTGATGTAATTGTTGCAAACAATTTTAGGAGTCGCATCACGTGAGCAACAAGACCTGGAAGATCGTGATCCATTCCAAATTGCTTCGCTACACGATGTCGAAAATATTGCACTATACAATTGAATCTAACCAGCTCAAACCCTTTAGCACCTTGCAAATGACTCAAAATCTTCATCCAAACCAAAACCAATCAATACCCACTATCTTTCTCACCCTAAAAATTGAAAAACAACTTATTCTTCATATCCATCGCATACGGATGTCATTGAAAACACTTTATATCCCATTCTATAGCCTTATCCACATACTCGAGATTCAGCTCCTTCACCTTATCCTTATAGCCTTTTTTTTGCTCAGATACTAGAACCTAAGCAAGTGGACAAGTTGTTGTTTTGGCTCAGATTCTAGAATTTAAGTAAATTGGCAAGTTGCACTATTGCACTGCAATAACAAGTTGCCAGCTTGCCAACTTGCCACTTCAAATTATAAATTTATCCCTAGAATTGCTGTATAAATAGGGGTGCAAGTAGTGTGCAAGATAAGTGCAAGTGAGTGTGCAAGGAGTGATAGAATATAGTGTGAGAAATGTAAGAGGTTAAAGAGACACAGGTAGTAATTTTCTTCTCAATATAGTGAAAGTCGCTGCCATGGACGTAGGCACATCGTCGAACCACGTAAACCTTGTTGTTTTCTTATATGATTGTTCGTTTGGTGTTTGTTTATGGCCCTTGGGCAAAACAGTCCCATTGAGCAAATCTGGGTAAACCATCTCCAATTGAATTTAGGTTTGGCCTCAAAATTGAAAATCTCTGCCAAACCCAAGTATGAATCAATTGAAAAAGAGCCCAAAGTGCCAATGTAGGTAGTTCATTTGTCTCCAAATTGTTTGAAACATTTACAATCCTTTGTTTTAACAAGTTCGAGTCTTTGTAAAGTCTAGCAAGAACAATCGGGGCGAGAGCGATTTTAGTACCTAAAGTTAGAAGAACAACAGTGGAAGATACATGTTTGCCAATAGTATCAAATGGATGTATTAGTTAGACAAACTTCGACAACTGGACGGCGAAAAAAGCTTCGTGTTCGATTTCACTACCTGTTTGCATGAAGTTTTTGGTCCAACCAGGTTGTAATGTCTTTTGTATGAAGTTCTTTCGAGTTCCAATCGAGCTTCAAGCAATCTATTTGTGATTTCCTCTAATTCTTTGGATTTGACAAGAGTAAAAACAAAGTCACCCAAAATAAAAGTAACCCCCCAAAACAATCATACCTTCAAGAGTGACAGTTGATTCCCTAAAAGGAAACACAAAAGTATTCAATAAATACTTTCTGTTCTAAAATTATGTGCAACACAAAATGATGACATTATAACCTTTTGGGTTTTATTTATTATCAAATTAAATAACTAGGTTGTTTTGAAAATTATTTTTCAAAATGGGTCAAAACGTATTTACAAAATATGTTTTCATGAAAGCATATTTTATAAATATATTTTCTGTTGGAATTATTAAAAAAATTAATTAACACTTTCAATACAAATTATTATTTTTTATTTTTAAATAGAAATCATGTTTACAAAACACGCTTTCAACATAATTTTATATATATATTGAAAGCATGAGAACAAACTTACTTTTTTTTTCTTTTTTCTTTTTTACGCTTTGCATGTTATTACCTTATACACAATTTTTGGGTGGCGCTCCTTTACAATAAATTTGTTTTTAAAAAAAAAAAAAAAAAAACAAACAAACAAACAAACAAGCACGCTTTCCATTGAAAAAAAAAATGTGCTCAAAGTGTAAACACGTTTTCTATTTTTTTATTTTATTTTAAAAACACGCTTTAAAAAATTATGTTGAAAGTGTCTTTTTAAATATAATTAAAAAAAATTATGTTGAAAACTTATTTCTATTTAAAAAAATAAAAATTTTGTTAAAAGCAACAGTAATAAAATGCTGATAGCGTTTTTACAAAACACGCTTTCAATATATTAAAAAAAACTGATGTTGAAAGCGTGTTTTAACATGTTTTCTATTTTAGATATAAAAAATTTATAAAAAAAAATTGTGTTGAAAGTAACGGTAACAAAATGCTAAAAATGTTTTTAAAAAAATTATGCTAAAGCGTGTTTTCAATATATAAAATTAAAAAATATATTTTTTTTTTTTTTAAAATAAAATTGTGAGCAATCGTAATAAAATAAATGTTGAAGTGTTACAATAATTAAAAACAAATTAAGCTAAAAGCGTACTTATAAGAAAAAAAAAATTATGTTGAACGTGTGTTTTGTAAACATGCTTTCTATTAAAAAAAAAAAAAAACAAAGCGATTAACAAATGATATTAATCAAACACAACACATAAAAACCACTAATATACTTGAAGACCACTTTGGTCATAGCTAAAACTATTATAATGAAGGATTGGGTTTCTCTCATATTGAGATCTCAACATGAGAGAACTAGAGAGGCGCGTAGAGCCTATTACAGTTCTCGTTTCAATAATCCTGACCGTTCATGTTGTAAAGTTTTCAATGTATATCATCCATGAAAAAATTTAGATTAATCCAATAATCGTAATCTTTTCATTTTTTGCATTTGTCTCTCAAAAATAGATGGTCTATTTCAAAAATATATTTGTCGTCCTTTTTTAGGAGACAAATGAGATAAAATGAAAAGTTACGATTATTGGATCAAACTAAATTTTTTCATGAATAATATACATTGAGAGCTCTACAAAATTAATGATTTAGATTATTAAAATATGACCCATGATGGGCCCTATAAGTCCCTCAAGTTCTCTCATGTTGAAATCTCAACATAAAAACATAAGAGAAACCCAATCCATTAATGAATACCACTTTAAAATAGGTACTGAATTGTGTCCAACATGGACTGTCTCGTTATTTTAGGCATATCTTGACAATCTAAACCAAATCACATTTGTCTAAAAAAACAGTAACAAACAATATGATTCCATCAAAAAAAAAATTCAAACAAACATGACCTTGATTAAGTGGGTAACAATGTCCGATCAAGCTAATTTATGGTACGAATAATATGCTCGACAAACTTACAAAATAAATATTTCGGATCATCCACATGGGGCCAAAATGGATCACACTGGACTTAATTGGATAGTCCAATTAGCTACAATCTAGTTTCTTGAAATACACTCAAACATCAAAATAAGTCATAATTAAATTTGATTTGACAATTTATTGGTCCCCGCAATCAAAATGTATTGTAATTTAATACAAAAATAGTAATGTATTGTAATTCAACACAAAAATAGTTAATATTATGGATGATCGCGGATCGGGTTAGGTTTGGTGGCATCTCATCCACTATCCGTCCAAAATTAGGCGGATTAAAAAAAACTTAATCCGCATCCATCTACTAGTTTGGCAGATGTGGATTGAGCGAGCCGTGCGAGTAATATGGCGGTTTGGACTTTACAAATTTTAGGAATTTCTTTGAATTATAATTCATAACTTTTACAATCTCCAATAATTAGTAATTTGAAAAAATATGTATTATTTGTCTATAATAAGCCATGGCACCACACATGCATATTTTTAAGGTATTATTTTTCATTTTCATACAAATACATATCTTATTATTTCTACTTTATGTTGTTAGTTGTTAGCAGCTTCTTGTTCTTTTCTTTTTTTGAAGTTCATCTACAAGTGGATAAGATTCATGCGGGTACGAGATGGTTGATTCGCCATTTGAACCATATTCACGAATTTTAAAATATTTCATCCACATTCATTCCCCAAAAGACACGCATCTGTCCAAAATCAATCAAGTTAGGTCCATTCGATCGGGTTGAGTTAGTTGAACGGATCCATGATCACCCCTAGTTAATAATAGTTCAACATCAAAATGTTATATTTATAGAATTTTGTTAATATATGTTTTTTAGGAATTCTTAAAAAAATCCTACAGCATTACCCTTTAAAGAAGTAGCCGCCTATAACTTATATTGGGGAGTTTCTATTTACACACCACTTATTCTTTCAATTTATACCATTATCCTAATTTTTTTAATTACCATTATATCATTCAATCAAATTACTTACACACCCCTCCCTCCCTCCCTCATCACCACCAGTTGCCATTCTTCCCAACCCTACCACCGCCAGTTGCCACCCTTCACCTCCGACAACCTCATTTCCAACATACCCTACCCTTTCTCACCACCTCCACCTCTAAAAACTTACTTCTGCCGCCTCTCTTGCTGCCTCCCACCTCTAGCATCATGTTCTCTTTGCAATATGTTGGAACAATTCATCTTGAATTCTTCAATTGGTGGTCTTCGGGTCTTCAAAACTGGTGATGATCTTGTCTATGTAGAACAGAAATTTAGTGCTTCAAGTCACGATATTTAGTCGCTTTTCTAAAGACAATATTTGCATCGTGTGCAGAGGGTTACAGCAAATTCGCCTCCAAAATACAATGAAGTCTAATCTAAAGATCAAGTCTACCGACGTCTACACTGACAATAGTAGATCAAAATTGTGTCACGACCCCAACACCGCCCCTAGTAGGATGGTGCCGTGATGGCCAGTAATCCACAATTACCGAAGGCCACTTACTAAAAAAAACAAGGACAATCAGAGTATAATGTACGGGGCTTACAAATGCGGAAGCAATAAATCAAATACAAGTGGTCCATAAGAGCTTGTGCGTAGATCAAATGAGACATCATATACCATATGGTTTACATCCAGTCCGAAAATAACAAAATACAAGTTTACAACTTGATCAAAAGGCTTCTCGGCCGACAAGGACAAAATACAGCAATTACAAACCAAGAAGCATGATTTTCAAGAGTTGCCGACGTAAATACAAAAATGCCAACATAAAGACAAAACAGCCGATGTAAGCACAGAACTGCCGACGTAAAACAAGTCAGGCCGAGATGTCAAGAGTCCAAAACAAGCTTTGCAAAATAGAACTAGGCGTCGCCGCCGTCCTGCTCATCACCTACATATATATAGAGAGGGTGAGTTTGACAACTCAGTGAATGGTACAAATAATAAAGGTTTTGCATGAATATAGCCGAAATCCTTCAAAGCAAAACAAACATTCCGAACCATACGAATATTAGCCGAGGTCCTTCCAAACCAGACACATCAAAACTTTACCGAACCAAGGGATGAACCGTATTCATCTAACAGGTCTTACAAAGCTCAAGGGATGCTTACCAACATCGGCGAAACACAATCAAGATTTACCAAGTCAAGGGATGAACCGTATTCATCAATCAAGTCTTACAATATCGAGGGATGCTTATTAACATCGGCAACAAGGGACTGTACAATCCGTAATCGATTTGTCAAGGGTACTGCGAAAGTTTAGAGTCCTCCAGCCAAGGGACTTTCATATTTGGTACTGCAAAAGTTTATAGTCCTCCAGTACAAGGGACTTTTACACTTAGTGCTGCGAAAGTTTATAGTCCTCCAGCCAAGGGACTTTCATTCTTGGTACTTGCAAAAGTTTATAGTCCTCCAGTACAAGGGACTTTTACTGATAACATCAAAACAAGGCTTCTACTTGATACATCGGAACGGGCTAATCATTCATGCTCATCAAATACTTTTATCAAAACAAGGCAAGACAAAGTTTATCCAAAACAGTATAACATAGCTTTATTAAAAGCACCACTCACCTAGATCTTCTCGGTGAGGCTCACAGCAAGGATCAAGGTCCTGACAAATCACATGACAAATCACATTTTCAAAACGAGTTTCACATATATGCAATAATCTCGGCACTCCCACCGGATCCAAATCAATAACTAAGCAAAACATGCTGAATGTCAAGACACTACTTTCCATCTCTTGGAACACACTGGGTATCATCCAGGTCTAGCCGAGGTCCCACACCTCCTCGCCGAGGTGCGGTCCTGAGGCCACATACAAAACAAAGTCGGGAAAAATCTGGGTTTCCCCCTTGAAGAATGCAAGGAACGAAATCATCAAGAACATGCATGCTAAAATCATAACTCGGTTATTCAGAACTGAGATTTCAGGCTAAGAATTCAAAAACATGGACTTGGGTATCCATACAAGAAGACCATGCAAGAACAAACACAAAAACATGGTTCTTGCCTCAAGCTTTCGGATCAAAACAAGGTTTTTCTCTCAAGAATACATGAACATCATTTCACTCATTCAAGAACCAACTTCAACACAATGCATGGCGTGCAAAGCAAACCCAATCATGCAATGCAGCTCGGTAAACAATAAGAACAAACAGAGGAGAGCAAGAATCAAACCTCAAAACTCGAATCCAACGGTTCGATCCTTGAAGATCAAGCTCGGAACTCTCTCTCTCTCTCTCTAAAACTCTTCCTTCTCCCTTGAGAGCTTCTCTCTCTAAAATAAGGATTTGAGACAAAATGATTTGTCTCTGAGTCTATCTGCTGCCTTAAGCTTCAGCTCGGACACGTGGCGTCGCCGGGTTGGCTTAACTTAAAAGGTGACTGATTGATAAGACAAGTCACTGACAAAGCGTTCTCGACAAGCTAAGGCAAGGCGCGTCGGCAATCGAAGACATCGGCTAACGACAAGGCCTCGGCAACAGGGTAACAAAGACATCGGCTAGGGAGGACAGCGCTCGACTAAGCTGTGCCACACTTCGGCCTGGGTCATACCTGCCCAAGGGCAAAGACCACGAGTACAAAACATCTCGGCCTTGGTTCCAAACACCTCGGCCCAAAGAGTAACATCTCGGCAAACATGTCAAGGTGGAGATGGAGGTCAACAGATGGCTTCAAAATAGTTCTAAGTACAAAGGTTCAAAGGTGGACTAGACTGAGCTGACCTCGGCCACCCCAAGCAAGGAACAAGATCAAGCAAGCAATCAAAGCAAGGCAATCTTAACAAATCAAGACAAGGCAAAACTATCGAAACAGTATAACAAGATAAGATCATATAAAATGTATGTCAAGAATGGCTAAGTCAAATGAGGGTTGTTACAAAAATACTCTTGATATAATTAAGAAAACCAAGACACTAATAATCATGTCTGCAGAATTTGATCACCAATAAGAAAAGTAGAAATTTGCTTAAGAAACTCTTGATCAAAAACTCTAAATCAAGAGAGAGAGAAAGAATTGCAGGAATGCTTTCTGAATTTTGGATGGATTGAAATGGCTAATCTCACAGCCTATTTATAGGCATTGATGCATCTTATCGAATGGTTATGTCCCTTGATCGCATCCGATTAGGTCTGATCGTTGGATCGAGGATCTATGGTACAGATCATTCTCACACCGAATAGACGTCTTGACTGATCATACCTGATCACGATCGGGTGCTATCTCATCCGTACGATCATGTGGATCTCCAATCAATGGCTATGATCAAACCACTCCAGATTGGATACGCAACCATTCAATCGGTTGGTTGACTTATCGCTAACGAATGCCACATCACTGTCACGTGGAGCTGACTGTATTCTACGTCACCCATGCCACGTTGGATCCACGTCATTGCTCCAACCTGTCCCATGCAAATAGGAAAGCACCCTCATGGCACCTTGCGCCGATACATCTGTGCTAAGTGCAATGTCACGACCCAAACTCGCCCCTATAGGTTTAGTGTCGTAACCGGCCAATAATCCTAAGATTACCAAAGGCCTCTGAACAAATTAACATATAATAAGGGGTTGTGGAAGCAGATATCTATAAAACATACATAGTCCATTAAGCTATGCAGACAAACATGGGATAGAAATTTAAAACTTTATTTACACATGTACGTGACGTTATATTAACAAAGTCTTGCGTCACCATCACATGTACACGTAGTCAAACTGGGACTTAGCCTGAGGTATGGTTATACAAAAACTTGTTCAAACCAAATAAAAAAAGTAGAAAACTTATACATAATTAACAAACTCGACCGTTAAACTTCACGGGAACCTCCTCGGGAGGCATAGTGGTTGGCCAACACAAAACAGATCTTCAAGCTGCCATTACTGAGCCTGGTCATGCACCTGATCACCTACATACATAAATAATAGAGTGAGCAGGAGCCAAGTGAATAATAACAGGGTAAAGGGGTTTAAATTAATGATGTCCCATATCAGATTCGGAAAATAGATTTATTTTTATTTCAAAAGCAGAAACAGATCCATATTCATATTCTTGTTCAAATCATATACAGAAATCAGAGTTCATGCTTAATCATATGGGGTACATCCATTAGCGCTAACAGAATAAATGCAGAACAGATGCAGAATAGATAGTGGTTATGAGTAACCAGTTCTATAAAGGAACCTCCGGATCTCCAGTATGGGTGACAAATAAAAAACATACTAAGTTCCATGATGGAACCTCCGATACCGGGTAACAGCTGACAGATATACTAAGGATGCCACGAATACTTATCAGAAATTAGGCAATCATTCATTGTACAGAATATAACATTTCAGAAAACAGATCTTATTTCATCATATAGAAAATAAATAAAGTTGAGCATAGCTTTACTAAGTTATTACTCACAGATGGCTCCGCTAGCAGATCAAATAGCTTACAGCGCGTGACCTACACAAACACATAGCAGATACATATTGAACACACGTGTCACAGATATTAAATTTATTATTCCTCTTTCATGATGTGTATTCCTAGCTTTTATCTTCATTATTATGTCTTAATTAGGGCTTAGGAATGCCTAAGATGCAATGAGGATGCCAAAATGTACTTTGGAACACTCAGTCAAATTTTCAAAAACATGGTAGTCCACTCGAGCTCAACTTCTATCGTTTGAGTGGTCTGCAAAGTCAGCAAAGTACTGGTTGCATGATTTTTTTGCTCGACAGACGCTTGACCGTCACTCGAGTGCAAGACTAGGTAAACGGTGTCCCCGCTCGAACGCAACTTTAGTCGTTTGAGCGGTCTATAAAACTCTGCAAAACTTCTGGGAGCATGAATTTTACACTCAAGCTTAGACTTCGTCGCTCGAGCGGAGATACAAATATATGGGTGGTCACTCGAGCGTAGGTTCTACCACTTGAGCCCACCCCTAAATTCTACAAAAGTATTGGGAGCTTAACTTCTTCACTCAAGCGTGGACTTCACCGCTCGAGCAGAGAGTGCAAATTTTGGAATTTCCAAATTGATATACAAGATGCAAAACTCAATTTCAAAGCTTTAAAACTCATCATTTGGGCCTAAAAATTGAGAAAACATGTCTAAACTTGTAAAACATCAAGAATTAAGGATCATTTCGCAAAATCAAAACCCAAAAGTAAGCCAATTGTTCAAAACTCAACTTGAAACATCCAAAACATAACATGCATGAATTGTCATGAACTCTAACCTTTTAAAACATGATCAAATGATATAAAATGGCATGAAACTTGGTGAATTTCCAAAACCATGGTGAAATAATGACATGCATGAGGAAGTTCTTTGGAAAACAACTTCAAAATGCCATGAAATATGCATGCATGCATGGCTTGAGTTTAATTCTTCAATTTTAGCTCAATTCTTGTGATTTATCTCCTAATTCACTTGAATTCTAACATTACCTATCTCAATTACATAGCTAAAGGGTTAAATTCTTACCTTAGCTTCTCAATTGTGCACTAGATGGCTAATTGTTTGAGTTTCCAAGCCAAAACCTCAAAGTTCTTCTAATTTTCTACAATCCTCAAGCTTTTATTCAATTCGTCCTACTCTCTCTCTCTCTCTCTCTCTCTCTCTCTCTCTCTCTCTCTCTCCCACATTTGAGCTCAAGATAAGGAAATGAAGGTGTATCTAATGATCCTAAGTCAACAAGTTGCCTTATATAGGCTTGATCGGGTTTCCTTAATTAAGCTTGGTTTGGGCCTAAGTAGTTGGCATTATTTTATTTGATTCCAAATCAAATTTCAATTGAACTTACCATAATTTTTTAAAAATTTCAAATGACACATAAACTAAGTCAATTCCGTGATCAGATGCCAATAAGGCATTCAATTCGCATAATGAAACAAAAATACAAACAGATCTTCCTATACCAAACATATATAAACGCATGTAACATAATATACATGCAATTAATGTAGAATTTTCTCTTAATCACTTATTAGGCATTCTTAATCATGGTTTAATAGTTAATCACATGTCGGGGTTGTTGCATGCAAAGTGCGCCATCAAATGCCACACAGCCCACGCCATGCACACACGTGTGTGCTTGTGCGGATGGTGGTTGCGGTGTGAGTGCATATACACTAGCATCCATCCCACAATTTCATATTCAAAGGAATATTCCATATAACACTTTATTAAGTGCTCCATGTTTTTCTCTCTTTCCGATGTGGGACAAAATCCCCAAGCTTATTTCAAGCCTTTCAAAGAAAAACATGGAATGTAGGGATGTAAATCTGGCCCGGCCAGGCCTATGTCGGGCCTCGCAGGCTCCTGCCAAATTTTGGACCGGGCCGAGCCAGTCCATGTGCCAAAAAGTTAGGCCCATGCCCAAGTTCAGGCCCAGGGGTATTCAGGCCTTGGACAAGCCAGCCCGATGGGCTTGGGCGGGCCTGACCATTTTTTTTTTGTTTTTTTAAATTTTTTCTATCAAAATTTTATTATTTTTCACTAAAAAAGACGCTAGGCCTCGGGTAGGCTAGGCTTCAAGCCGAGCCTTGAGTGGGTCGATAGGTTGGACCAGGCAGACCGGGCCCACGGGGTAGGCTGGGCTTCAAAATGATGGCTCAAGCCCAAGCCCAGGGGCTCGGGTTGGGCTCGGGCCCGGGCCCAAACTGGCCTAAACAGGCTGGGCCCACCCTAGGCCGTCCATGGGCCGCGGGCCATTTTTACACTCCTAATGGAAGGTTTTGAAAACACCCAAAAATTAAACAATAAATTTTGAAAACCCATTTTGAAAATTCCCCAACATTCCCCTACCATTTTCAAAATACCAGATAATGACTCTTGGTTCACTTGGCAGCCTTATGCATAGATGAAGATATTTTACGATTTGAATCATTCACTTAGTGAAGACACCTCAAAGTTAGTCAAGATGGCATAATAGACTTGTCTTTGAACTAGCGATCTTATACGACTATTCAGATATGTCTCACGAACAGTATAGGTTACCTTAAGTATTCAAACAAACCGACACATGGATTAGCCTTATGTCTATATCATGTTTCATGAACGCTCTAGAGTTAAGCCCTTGGACTCATAGGAAGCAGCACCACCTCCTACACTCACATAGGTAAGCTTACTGAAAGTACCCCTATAATTTACAGTACCCTAACAACCCAGTTGTAAGCTTATTAAGAGTTTGCTAACTCATCCTCTTTTTTTCACACTACATGTACTAAGCACTTCAACCTTGGGATGAAAATGAAATAAAACTAAGTACTTGCAATCACAACATATGGTGTACTTGGGCTCATTGAACTCAAGACTTGATGTTTCTTCAATCGTTGAGTCGAGTTTCCACTATGAGTGATTATATTAAATGGGCTTAAGACCCATCCCCTTTGATGTTTTCCATACCATATCCCTTGCAAGTCCCTTTGTTAAAGGGTCAGCCAAGTTTTCACTTGACTTTACATAACTAATGGTAATCACACCTTTTGTGATTAACTGCCTGACACAGTTATGTCTCAGTACTATATGCCTGGACTTTCCATTATAGACATGGCTATAGGCCCGTGATAGAGTTGCTTCACTATCACAATGCAAAGATATTGGTGGCATAGGTTTTAGCCATATCTTAATCTCTAACAAGAGATTCCATAGCCACTATGCCTCTTTGCTACAAGAAGCCAATGCTACAAACTCTGACACCATGGTTGAGTCTGTTATGCATGTTTGCTTCTTAGAACCCCAAGAGATAGCTCCTCCTCCAAGAGTAAAAATCCAACCACTCATGGACGGGTGATCTTTACAGTCAGTTATCCAACTAGCATCCATGAATCTTTCCAGCACTGCTGGATAACCATTATAGACTATGCCATACTCTATTATTTTTCTAAAGTACGTAAGTATTCGCTTAACAGCATGCCAATGCACACTACTAGGATTGCTAGTGTATCTACTAAGTCTTTCCACTGCAAATGCAATATTAGGTCTAGTGCAAATCATGGTATACATCAAGCTACTTATCACTCTTGAGTATTCTAGCTGATCAACAGCTCTTCCGGTATTAGGATACAATTTCAAATTTGAATCAAAAGGTGTAGACATAAGTGTGCAATTATATTGATTAAATTTCTTAAGAATTTTCTCAATATAGTGCGATTGGGTAAGAATCAAATTATTGTCCTCTCGTTTGATCTTAATACCCAGAATTATATCAGCCAAGCCCACGTCTTTCATACTAAAGCTAAACAACAAGAAACTTTTAGTACTTTCAATGACATCATTGTCAGTACCAAAAATAAGCATGTTATATACATGTAGACATATGATTACACCTCTATTGGCAGTAAACTTACTGTACACACACTTATCAGATTCATATATCCTAAAACCATTTGACACTATTACATTGTCAAATTTCTCATGCCACTGTTTTGGAGCTTGTTTCAGTCCATATAGTGACTTCAGAGTTTACACACTTTGTGTTCTAGACCCTGTACAACAAATCCTTCCAGTTGTTGCATGTAGACTTCCTCATCGAACTCTCTATTTAGGAAAATCGTCTTGACATCCATTTGATGGATTTCAAGCTTATAGATTGAGGCTAAGGCAATCAACACTCGAATGGTGGCAATTCTGGCCACCGGAGCATATGTATCAAAATAATTGATACCCTCCTTTTGAGTAAAACCCTTAGCAACTAATCTTTCTTTGAACTTATCAATTGTGCCATCAATTTTCATTTTTCTTTTGAAAATCCATTTACAACCAATTGGTTTGCATCCATGTGGCAAATCAGCAAGTATTCAAGTATTGTTACCCATAATGGAATCCATCTCATCGTTTATTGCTTCTTTCCAGAAAGAAACATCTTGAGACTTCATAACTTCCTCAAAGGTTAATGGATCTGAATCCATATTCAAAGAAATCATTGTTTACTTACAATAAGCTTTCCTAGTTCTTTTTACAAGGTAAACAATGAAATCAGGGCCAAATGACTTCTCAGTCCTAGCCCTCTTACTCCTCCTTGGCTCATTAGGTTCATTAGGCTCTATGGGTTCATGTCGTTCATTTTCCTCTGTAGACATCAAAGGAGTTAATTCATTTCCTTGATTAGAATCCAATCTTGGAATGGTTGTGAAACGATTCTCATAAAATACCGCATCACGTGATTCAATGATGGTATTTGTTTCCATTGAACCATTGGGCTCTACTAACAAAAACCTATATGCTTTGCTATGTATAGCATAGCCAAGGAATATGCATTCAATTCCTTTTTCACCTAATTTATTCCTTTTAGGTTCAAGCAATCTAAATATTGCTCTACAGCCCCACATTTTCAAGTAACCTAAATTAGGTTTCTTGTTTTTCCAAAATTCATAAGGAGTAACATTTCTTCCCTTGAGAGGAATTCTATTGAGTATGTGACAGGCAGTGAACAAGGCTTCACCCCAAAAACCAGAACTTAAACTGGAGTAAGAAAGCATAGCATTAATCATTTCTGTTAATGTCCTATTCTTTCTTTTAGCTACTCCATTTTGTTATGGTGTGTAGGGTGCAAATTTCTCATGAATAATACCAACATTTTCACAATATTCTGGAAAATGGTATTCACCGCCTCTATCAGACCTAAGTCTCTTTATTTTGACATTACACTGAATTTCTACTTCTGTCTTAAAAATCTTAAATTTATCAAGCACTTCATTTTTTGAATGCAAAAGATAGATATAACAGTACTTAAAAAAATCATCAATGAATGTTACAAAATATTTCTTACCACCTCTAATGGGGTTACTATGTATGTAACATACATCACTATGCACAAGTTCAAGTAGAGATGTGATTTTATTTACTTTAGGAAATGGAATGTGAGTAATTTTAGATTGAACCCAAAATTTGCATTTTTCAAACATATCAAAATCATACTTAGGAATTAAATCTAAATTAACCATATCATGCATTTTTCTAGTATTAACATGACCTAAACGAGCATGCCATAAAGAAAGAGAATCAACAATATAAGCAGAAACAAATGTATTATTGATAACGTTAAGTTTGAACATTCCTTGATACATATAGCCCTTCCCAACAAAAATCACACCCTTAGACAGGACAAATTTGTCCGACTCAAATACTAACTTAAAACCATGCTTAATAAACAGGCTTCCAAATACAAGGTTTTTCCTGACATCAGGTACATGATAAACATCATCAAGACTTAAGACTTTTCTAGATGTGAACTCTAAATCCACCGTCCCTTTGCCTTTGATAGCACCAGTTGAAGAGTTGCCCATGTAGAGAACTGTTCCATCACTCACTTGTTCATAAGTATTGAAACGGCTCTTGTCGTTGTAGACGTGCCTTGTTGCTTCTGAGTCAATCCACCAGTCGCTAGCATCTTCAAGCATGTTCACATCAGATACAACAACCACGAACTTGTTCTTGGCATTTGATGCTTCTAGCTTCTTCTTGTATGACCGGCATTCATTTCTGAAGTGCCCTGGCTTGCCACAATGCCAACAAGCGCCTTTCGGCTTCTTAGCATCTTTCTCAGGTTAAGGGTCACGCTTACGCTTCTTTTTGTTGAACCTCTTGCCATCATCCACCATGTGAATCTTAGAAGTCTGAGCCAATTAGTTATATTTACTTTCAAGAAGTCTTAACTCTTCCTCAACTTGGAGGTGTTGAGCCAATTCCTCTAAAGTTAAATCTTTTTTTTGTGTTTCAGAGTTTTCTTAAAATCTTTCCAATAAGATGGCAGTTTCTCTATTATAGACGAAACTACAATAAATTCATCCATGTTCATATTCTTTCGTCGAAATTGACTCAGAATATGTTGGATCTCATGGAATTGCTCTATAATGGGCTTTGTATCAATCATAGTAAAATACATAAAATTACTAATAAGAAATTTCTTACTGGTGGCATCCTCGGTGAGGTACTTTGACTGCAATATATTCTAGAGTTGCTTTGTCGTTTCCAAATGTTGATACACATCGAATAAAGAGTCTGACAGCGCATTCAGAATGTGTCCTCAGCAAATGTGATTGTCATTTTCCCATTTGGTTCTGGTACTGCTTTGCTCCATAGTCTCATCTTCTTGCTCCGCCGGATAGAGGGTAGTTAGCACATAGACCACTTTGAGAGTGGTGAGCAAAAAGTGCATCTTCTTTTGCCAGCATTGAAAATTTTCTCCATCAAAATGGTCAAGCTTCATGAAATCTTGAGTCATTTTCTGAATAGACATCACCATATCCAAATATTGTCTTTAGATTCTTGGAACAATTTGTCTTGAATTCTTCAGTTGGTGGTCTTTGGGTCTTCAAAACTTGGCGATAATATTGTCTATGTAGAACAAAAATTTGGTTCTTCAAATCGCATTACTTAGTCACTTTCCTAAAGACAATATTTACACCCATAAAAGGGTGTACAGAGGGTTACAACAAATTCGCCTCCAGGATACAATGAAGTCTGATCTAAAGATCAAGTCTACCGGCATCTACACTGACGACAGTAGATCAGAATACTCTTGATATAATTAAGAAAACCAAGACACTGATAATCAAGTCTGCAGAATTTGATTACCAGTAAGAAAATGAGAAATTTGCTTAAGAAATTCTTGATTGAAAACTCTAAATCGAGAGAGAGAGAGAGAGAGAGAGAGAATTGCAGGAATGCTTTCTAAATTTTGGATAGATTGAAATGGCTGATCTCGCAACCTATTTATAAGCATTGATGCATCTGATCGAATGGTCATGTCCCTTGATCGCATTCGATCAGATCTAACCGTTGGATCGACGATCTATGGTGCAGATCATTCTCACACTGAATAGACGCCTTGACTGATCATACCTAATTACGATCGAATGCCATCTCATTCGTACGATCACGCACATCTCCAATCAACGGCTATGATCAAACCACTCCAAATCAGACACACAACCGTTCGATTAGTTAGTTGACTCATCGCCAACGGATGCCATATCACTGTCATGTACAGCTGATTGTATTCCACGTCACCCATACCACGTTAGATCCACGTTATCGCTCCAACCTGTCCGATGCAAATAGGAAAGCGCTTTGCGCCGATACGTCCGTGCAGTGTGCAAAGTGCACCATCAAACGCCACACAGCCCACTGCCCACGCCACGTGTTGTGCGGATGGTACGATGTGAGTGCATGTACACTAACATCCATTCCACAATTCCATATTCAAAGAAATATTTCATGTAGTGCTTTATTAAGCGTTCCATGTTTTCCTTTCGTTCCAATGTGGGACAAAGTCTCCAAGCTTATTTCAGGCTTTACAAATAAAAACATGAAAGGTTTTGAAAACACCCAAAAACTAAATAATAAATTTTGAAAACCCATTTTGAAAATTCCTCAACACAATGGCCTCGTTTGGGAAGTGGCTATTTTAGTAGGCTATTTGGCTTTTTGACTATTTTAGTGACTATTTTAGTTTTTGTGTTTGGGAAGATGAGATGATTTTTTAGTTGAGTTGTTGTATTGGAAAGTGTGTTGAAATGATGTTTTAATTTAAAATGACAAATTTACCCCTACACATATATTTTTTAAAATTAAAGTCAAGGGGTAAAATCGTCTTTTAGCCACTGCCGGCTGTGCAGTCCTATTTTTTTTTTTTTTTTTTTTTTTTGGGAAAAAGCTTGCAAAAAGAGAGCTTTTTGGCTAAAAAAATTTTTTAGGCTATAATAGCCTTTTAAGCCCCTTCCCAAACAGCGCCAATAACTCTCCAATGCCACACCGGCGACCTCCCTCACTTCTCTTTTTCTTCTCTCGCTTTCTCTTTCTCTTTCTTGATCTATTGATCAATCTCAATCGTGAGGGTTGGGTGGCAATCATGAGTAGTGGCGGAATCATGAAACTAAATCAGAATGGGCACTTATTGATTACAACTTTAATTATTTTTTTTTTTCCATAACCAACAATAAGAATAATAATTTTTGAATTAATATTAAGTACAAAAACATAAATAAATTATTACAAAAGTATTTCACATAAAATTTCACAATTAATTTCGAGTAAAATCGAAAAGAAAGTATTGGGTGTAATTAGTGTATCATGCACAATGTAAAACAAGTCATATATTTAAGTCTTAATATAAATTATATAATAGTAAGATAAATCAATTTTTTACAAAATTTAAGTAAAAATTTCATATAATAGTGATATCACGTCATTATTGATATATGATATTACCAACCAATAGTAAAACAACATATGAAGGGTAAACTCTACATGCAAATATAACTAATACTCTAGTAATTTTTACATATATATAGTGAGACTAATTATATTTGCATATCAATAATGATGGATATTACCTTTATATTAAGATTTTTTCACAAAATTTTTATACATAAAAATATAATTTATTACAATCACTTCATTTTCAATAAAACAATCACTATTGTTTTCATAAATTTAAAAATGTCTTTGACATTTTATTGTAAATATTATTTTTGTTTAAAAATTTATTATATACATATGTAAAAAAAAAAAGGCTCACACGTGACCCCCTGGTCACATGGTGGCTCCGATCATGAGGGTTGGTAGTAGTTATTGTTGGGTTGCGGTGATGGCGGAAAGGGGTTTTGAGGTGGCGAAGTGGGGTAGGGTTAAGGAAGGAAAGGCTGAAGGCATCTGGTAGAGAGACAGGGGCAGTCGGAATAGGCTGTGGAGCGATGGGCGAGGGCGAGGGCGAGGACGAGGACGAGGGCGAGAGTGGGTCGCTAGAGCTGGCAATGGTGAGGAAGGGTGCCACTGGAACTGGTGCTGGCTGGGTTAGGAGGGTGGGTTAGGAGGGTGGGTAAGGTTAAGGTTAGGGTATTTTAGACATAAAGTAGTGTGAATTGAGAAAATAAAAAATAATGTGAAAGTGTAAACTGAGAAATAAATATCTACGGAATTAAACCATGCAAATAGAAGCTCCCCTTATGATTTGACGACTTCTAATAAGTGGGTCTTTGAAATCTCAGTAAGTGCTCCCAACTGTTTGAGAATGGAAAGTGCATTCTCTCTCCCTCTCTCTCTCAGTTGGGCTCCATTATTTTTTTGCCCGTCGCTTTATATGCTTATATATCCAAATATAAAATTGAAAATGCTTCTGTTTTTTTTTTTCTTTTCTTTTTAGGGGGGGTCTTTTTCAGAGTTCAGATTCCTTTAAATCTTCCACTATGAAACTTTTATAGTCTACCAGATATACATCACCGACAAGAATTATTTTTCTCTCCCCCCAAAATTAAAGAAAAATGTCTCATCTCCTCAATTTTTTTCTCCTCAAACTTTAACGATATGATAAACAATTTGGTATTATTTGTCACATTAGGGAGAGTTTAGAGTGGGGAAAATTGAAAAAGGTAGCTTTGCTCAAAATTAAAACATGAATTATTAAAAAAATATAACAAATTGTTGGGGAGTCATTTAAAAGCTCACTATCTTAAGTTAGAAATTAAGAATTTTTACGATAAAAGTTATGAATATTTATGATGTATAAGGTATATTATGATATAATACATACAACATACACGCTTTCAAAGATGCATACTATAGCAATTCTGTAAATTAGTCCATATTCCTTCACATTCACACATACTTCAACACGAGTATATATGTACTCTTCATTTTGGTCTTACTTGTTTTCCCATTTTTTTTTTTTTTTTTTTTTCCATTCATTTACAATTCTTCCATTATTATATTTGTAACGCTATATCTTAAAAGTCCAATTTTATTTACTTGATAGATAATCTCAATTTTTATTGATTAAAACACACTTTTTATTAATTTAATGGTCAATTGTTTTAAATTCAATGTTAGAGGTACGTACCATTTTACTCACTTTTTCACATAATCTCATATTACACCATGTGAGATGAGAGTAGAATATTAAGTTCCTATGATATTATTCACCTTGCTTGGTTTCTAGTTTTCCAAAACACTTTTCAAAAAATTTTACTTTCTTATTTTTCGTGTTTTTTTGTTTTTACTGAATTTTTTTAATATTTCAAGCAATTTTTTTACTTTTTAGACACACCTAACATAAATACACCTAAAAAGTAAAAAAATTATAAAAAAAAATCTTTTAAAAATTCACTAAATACCAAAAATACAAAAAAAAATATAAGAATTCAGTACATTTTTTGTATTTTTATGTATTTATTAATTTTTTAAAATATTTTTTCACAAATTTTTTACTTTTTAGATACATCTAAGTAAGGTGCATCTAAAAAAGTAAAAAAAAAATGTTTAAAATTTAAAAAATATTCACTAAAAACAAAAAAACACAAAAATCAAAAAAGTCAATTTTCAAAAAACTTAATCCAGAAAACTCAAACCAAACACAGTGATTGTTGTTTTAAATGGGTGAACAAAATAATTTGAATAAATTACACTAATTTTCTTTTTAAGTCTGAAGAAAATATAATAAGTCTTATAGTCAGTGGCAGAGGGAGCATGTGACCAGGGGGGTCATGTGCCCCCCTTGGATTTTGAGATTTTTTTTTTTTTTTTTTTTACAAACATAAAATAAATATTTTAAATAAAAAAATATAAAAATATTATTAGAGTGAAATGTCAATCACATTTTAAAAATTATGAAAACAATAATGGTTGTTTTGATTGAAAATGAAAAGACTATTATAAATAAACCATATTAGCTATGAAATTTTTTGAATGTAACGGCGATGTCATTATTAGTAATATGCAAGTATAAGTAATCTCACTGTAAAGATATGAAATTTATTGGATTGTTAGTTACATTTGATATGTGAGGTTCACTCTTTATGTGCTTATTTACCATTAGTGTGATGACCCTCACATTGTCTTAGCCATACTCATATGCATTTATATACTTTGTCTTGTTATGTTTGCATTTCAGACCTTGTCCTTGTGTTGCTTAAGTGCTGTTTGCATGCTTTGCTTTTTGTTCGGTGTGAGTTGTCAGCCTAGGCCAACCAAACCGAGGTCACCTTAAGCCTAGAACTGCCTTAGAACCCCTTTGATTGACCTCCACCTTCATCCTGGCATACTGGCCGAGATGCCATTATCTTGGCCGAGGTGTTCATCGCCAAGGCCGAGATGTGTATTATCTTGGCCGAGATGTTACCCTTGAACCCAAGTGACCTTGCCCTAGACTGGTACGACCTAGACCGAGGTGTGGCACACCTAGGCCGAGGTGTGGCACAGCTGGGCCAAGTGTTGTCCTTTCTGGCCGAGGTCATTGTTCCCTTACTTGCCGAAGTCTTGTTGTTAGCCGACGTCATTACTCGCCGGAGTCCCTTGCCGCCTAGCTTGTTGAGCACGCCTTGTCATAGTCTTGTCTTTTCAATCAGTCACCTTTTTTGAGTTGAGCCAACCAACCGTTGCCACGTGTCCGAGCTGAAGGTTAAGTCAGCCGACAGACTTAGAAATAAATCATTTTGTCTCAAGCCTTTGTTTTTAGAGAGAGAAGCTCTAGGAGAAAAAGGAGGAGTTCTAGAGTGAGAAGTGGATTAGCAAGCTTGATTCTTAGAGTTCAAACCGTTAGATCCTTGATTTGAGGTTAGAATCTTGATTTACTCCTGTTATTCTTCTTGATCATCTAACTACATTGCGCGATCGAATCTGTTTTGCATGCCATGCATTGATTCAAAGTTGGTTTGAAAGAAAGTATGAAATTCAAGTGTTCTTGAAGGAAAGCCTCGTTTGATCCGAAAGTTTGCAACAAGTTACATGCTTTTGTGTTTGTTTTCGTAAGATCTTCTAGTATGGGTACCCAGGTCCATGTTTTCAAACTCATAGCATGAAATCTCAGGTTTTACAATGATGAGTATGATCTTTGCATTCATTTCCTTCATGATCTTCATGTTCATGTTCCTTATGTTCTTGAGCAGAGGGAAAACCCAGATTTTTCCCGACTTCATTTTCTTGGATGTGGCCCTCGGGACCACACCTCGGCGAGAAGGTGTGGGACCTCGGCCAAGACCTGGTTGGTGCCCAGCATGTTTCCTCGAGATGAGAAACAGTGTTTGTTTTGGTTTGACTTAGTTTTGGAGAACGCCGAGGTCATTTTGTATGCATGTGAAGCTTATTTGAAAGTGCATTCAACAGACTTTTGCCATGTGTTTGTAGGACTTGGACTTGCCTTGACCCCGACGTTTGAAGAACTATGTGAGTGGTATTTTAATAAAGATATGTTATAAAGCTTTGATAAAACCTTGTTTTGCTTTGTTCGGATATTACTTACAAGCATGAATGATTATCCCTATTTTGCGTATCAAATATTGTATCTTGCCTTGATGACATTCTTGGAAGTCCGTATGTGCTAGGGGACTATAAGCATTTGTAGCACAAAGTTTGGAAGTCCGTATGTGCTAGGGGACTATAAGCATTTGTAGCACAAGTCCTTAGTGTCCGGGGACTATAATGCAACGACACCATTGTTTAGAGATCTCTCTTGTCTTGTCTTGCCTTGCCACTGACGGTTTTACCGCGTGGGTTTGTTTGTCCGGAATGTCATCTCTTGTATTATAATGATGTTAGTAAGCATCCCTTGAGGCTTGAAAGATTTGATAGACGAACTTGATTTATCCCTTGTGTTGTTGTGTTAAAAGATCTCGGATATCATTCATGTAAACCCCTTTATTATTTATACCATTCACTGAGTATCCAAGCTCACTCTCTCTATATATATGTAGGTGATGAACAAGACGGCGGCGACGCCTAGATGTCTTTTGCCGATGTGTTTGCCGACGTGTTTTGGATTGTGTTTTGCAACATCTTGAAGATTATGCTTCTTAGTTATTTCCATTGTATTTTGTATTTGATGGCTGAGAAACCTTTTGGTCAAGATGTATTTTTGTACTCCATTTGTTGTATTAAAGCTATGTAATGATGTATGACATTTCATTCAACTTATGCACTGCTCTTATGGATTACTTAGCCTTGATTTATTGCTTCCGCATTTGTAAGCCCCATACGTATACTCTGATTTGCGTGTGGATTCTTGTAAGTGGCCTTTGGTAATCTCAGATTACTGGCCATCATGGCACCATTCTACTAGGGGCAGAATGGGGTCGTGACAATTAGTGTGTGATATCACATACCAATAATGACGTGGTATTACTATTATACTGAATTTTTAATCAAATTTTGTATCAAAAAATAATTTATTATTATATAATTTATTTTAAGGCTTATGTCCATATTTTTTTTTTGTATTGTCCATGATACACTAGTTAACATTCAGCTTGTTTGTTTCCAGTTTTCACAAAACAGTTTTCAGAAAATTTACTTTTTTATTTTTCGTATTTTAATGTTTTGAATGAATTTTTTTAATATTTTAAGCAATTTTTTTAAATTTTTAGACACACCTAACATAAATACACTTAAAAAGTATAATATTTGTGAAAAAAATATTTAAAAATACATTAAGGCCTCGTTTGGCAAGTATCCCTTTTAGCCAAAAAGTCAAAAAATTACTCAAAAAACCAGAAAGCCAATAACCCATATCAAAAATTCAAAGATTCCCTTTTCTCTCTACTTTTTGCACATCTTTTCGTAAAAAATTAAAAAGTCATCCCGAATATACTAGTTTTTTTTACATCACATTTTAGCCAAAAAGTTACTAAAAAAGCATGTTCCCAAACAAGACCTAAATACCAAAAAATACAACCAAAAAAAAAAAGAAAGTAGACTATATTTTTTTTGTATTTTTGTGTATTTATTAATTTTTAAAAATATTTTTTTACAAATATTTTACTATTTAGATACATCTAAGTAAGGTGCATCTAAAAAAATAAAAAATAATAATTAAAATTCAAAAAAAATTCACTAAAAATAAAAAAATACGAAAAATAAAAAAACTCAGTTTTCAAAAAACTGAATTCAGAAAATTGAAACCAAACACACTAATTTTTTTTTTTTATGTTTCTTGAAATCAATCGTAAAAACTTGCGTGAAATATTTTTATAAAAATTATTGTAATTAATAAGTGCCCCCTCTAATTTAATTTTCTAACTCCGCCACTACTTATAGTGTTAGCATAATTATACTAGTATCTCCTTTAGTAATGTTAAATAGATCAAAAATAATATAGATGGTGTGAAAATATAAAGACAAATAACTGTAAAATATATATTTTCGTATAAAAGAGACAATTGTATCATTTTTTTATCCATAGAACTAATAAATTATTGATAAAAAAAATTAAAAGTGTTTTATAAATTAAACTATTAAGAAAATTTAATATAATCATGATAAAATTATAAAATTTATTATATTTTTTTTAAACATAAAAAAAAAGTCAGTATAATTTATTCAAATAATGTTTTCAACAATCGTAGTACTTCTAATAAATTTAATAAATGAATAGATAAATATTTTATATTGTCGGGCGGCATTTATGATTGAATTTATGGAATCATGAGAATGCCACTTTAATCAAAATGAGAAAGTCTTTAGACTATTTTGGAAAGCAATAACATCAAGCTTGGTAAGTTGAAAAAAAATCAAAAAATTAAAAAATTATTCAAAAAGTTAAAAGGTTATCACTATTCATCAAAAGTTAAAAATTACAGCTGCACAACTTTCAATTCTAATTTTTCCTTACACACTAATTTATACAATTTTTTAATACACATTTTTTTGATAAATAGTCAAAAACTTAACCCAAACAACCATATTTTTTTCCTCAACTTTTTAGTCTAAAATGTCAAAAAGTACACTTATTTAGAATATTCCAAACAACCCCTAAAGCCTCAGACCCCCACTGGGGTGACTCCAAGGCCAGTGGAGTGTGATTGGTCTATATATATATATATATATATTTTTTATCCAAATGATCAACCTCACGTGTGTGAGGGGGTGGTGGGGGTGCTTGGAGACTACGTGTCTCAAGCACGGATCTTTGAAAAAATAGTTAAAAATTATTTTTCACTTTTTTAAGTTAATCATCTCTTATATTTTTATACGTTTTTTTAAAGAAATCTTAAAAAAATCAAAAAAAATAATTTTTAACCATTTTCTTAAAACACTAGTATACAAAATAGGATGACATATATCTTTTTCTATGTATATGGAGATTTTATTTAAATTTTAAATTTGTAAACAGAATAATAATAAAGAGGAAGAAGATTAACTTGTGCTTATTTCTCGATTTTTCTAAAGATATTGAAAACCATAAAATCAAATCAAAGTTATAAAGAGTAAAAAAATAATTAGTGGTTACATGAAATGTTGTTGAATGCGTAAAGAAAGTGATATTACTTTGAAATTTTGAGTTTACACACCTTATCTAAAAGGGATGCTTGAATCAGACCATTGATTAAAATAAATAATAAAATAAAGTTCTGAATTGGCTTTCCAACTAAGGTCCCAAAATGGAGTCCACCACAACTTTCAACAGAGAGCAGAAGATAAATTCCCTCCTTTGGGAAAATAGTTTAAAAAATTAAAAAACTAACTCACTAACTCACTTTCCAAACGAATGTAGGTGCAGCAAGAGAGGAGGAAATTCTCCTTTTGATTTTGAATTCTTAAATACAACTTCCCCATCTAAAAAATAAAAAATACAACTTTTGAATTTTTTGTTTTGTTATTTTTAGCAAATTTTTTATAATTTTTTTTGTAAATTTTGTTGTAGATATATTTAAAAAAATCATAAATACTTATTTTTAAGTGTCTCTAAATTAAGTGCATCTAAAAAAATTTAAAAAATTTTTGATTAAAATATTAAAAAACTCACAAAAAATAACAAAACACAAAAAATTAAAACTTAAAAATTCAAAAACTGTATTTGAAACTTTAACACCAAACATAGTTTAATGTAATCAATGGCCTGTTTTGGGAAGCCAGTTAAAAGTAACCCATTTTGAATTATATTATCTTTCACATTTTTTATACATTTTTTCAGAAAGAGTCCCAAAAAAATTAAAAAATTAATTTTTAAACATCTTCCCAAAATAGGCCAATGTCATGATACCACAAGAAAAAGTTGGATATAATGGCGATATTATTCACCATTCAATAATAAAAAATAATATACAAACATAGTGAACACAGTCTTGTTTGATAATCTCTAAATAAGTAATTTTTTAACATAAAAAGGTGAAAAGAAAAATGCATATTTGATTTGGTTAAACATAAATTCTCCATAAATAAATAATAATAAAAATAAAAATAAAACAAAAAAAATTAGAAATATCAAAGAAGAGTAATGTTAGATTTCATAAAAAAAATATCATGAAAAATTTGACGAAACTTTAAGGAATAATTTAGCATGGTAGCTAACAAAACAAGAAAAGCGGGTTACCATAATGTAAGTATGTTTCAATTTTGAAATCTTAATTTGTAAATAGTAAAAACTTAATTTTGTCTTATAATACTCTATGATTGATAAGATGTAAATTAGCCCTCGTTTGAGATGTTTACTATTTTAGTTAGTTTTTTTTTGGCTATTTGGCTATTTTATAAGATGAAAAAATGTTAATTTTTTTATAGTTAAATAGATGATTGTGAAAAGAAAAAAAAAGTGATTGATTTATATGTATGATGTGACATTTTCGTGTTATTAGATATTTTAGCCTCTTTTTTTATTTTTTTGTCTTTAGTGGCTATTTTAACCAATTTAATTCATCCCAAACACTACCTTAGTGTTTGTGATTGTACAATATATAATAAAACACCACAAATTAATTCAAAAATAGAGAATTTTCATGATTTTCATAAATTTTTTTTTCATGAAACTTAGTATTACTCATATTATAATTTCTCACCAAAAATCATAAGTTTAAAATGACTCACAAAATTTTTACCATAACAAAAGAAAAAAAATAACTTACAACTACCAAACACATCAACTTTTAAAATCAAAAGTTTTAAACAACAAAACTAATAATAAAAATAACTTTTTGGCTTTTGGAAACAATGGTAAAAAGTCAATTTTTTGGTTTTTTTAGCCCAAAAAGTTAGTTTTTTTTCCCAAAACAACCCAGTTTTTTGTTAAAAAAGCCACCAAAAAAATCAAAAAGCTAAAAAATCAGTTTTTATCAACTTCCCAAAACACTACTAAATAAATAATTGCCAAACCCTGCGTAATAATTAAATATATATTAAGAATTTGGAGAAATAGAACAAATAATAATAATAAAAAAAAAGGTCAACTTTTTGGCTTTTTGGCTTTTTTAGCCAAAAAACTAGCTTTTTTACCAAAAATAACCTAGCTTTTTGCTAAAAAAGCCACCAAAAGAATCAAAAAGTTAAAAAGCCAGTTTTTTATCAACTTTCCAAAACACCACTAAATAAATAATTGCCAAACCCTACGTAATAATTAAATATATATTAAGAATTTGGAGAAATAGAACAAATAATAATAATAATAACTTACAACTACCAAACACATCAGCTTTTAAATTAAAAATTTTGAACAAAACTAAATAAAAAATTGCTAAACCCTACCCAATAATTATATCTATATTAAGAATTTGGAAAAATTATTAGTTAGTCAAGGATAGCGCTATGGGATAGCGCTATGTGACGTTCTATATATATTGTGATTGGTGAAAAATGTGAGTTTACGATTTTGCATTAAGTGATTGAAAAATATAAAAAAAAATATAAAAATTTGTAATTGACTTAAGACATGACTATATAGTATCTAAACCAACCAATAATTTTTCAAGAATTTGCATTGGTTTGTGTAGAGTTTACCATAACATAATAGAATTTAGTTATTGGACAATTGTACCACATCAACACGTTATGCATATGGCATTATATCATCATCATCATACTTCATTTTTACTAATTTGAGACATCCATCCTTGTGGGACTGATCAAATTTTGGGGGGATAAACTCTATTTTTACCAGAAAAATACTATAATCATGATATAACACTATTATTTTTGCACATAAAAAAGTCATTGTCATAAGCATTTTGTTTTAAAATAAAAAGTTGATATTAATTTTGTTTGACAATAGCTAAAAATATTACATTTTTGAACTTTTTTGTCATTAGTATTTTGTGAAATTATTTAATCTAGAAGGATCTTTAAAAAAAATTTAAAAATTTAAAAAATGATTAAATAAAAAAATTCAACTTTTCTAAGTTTTTATTTAAAAATAAATCTTTTGTGGAATTTTTAAAATTTGTTTTTGACATCTAGAGTAATAGAATCTAAAAGTGAAAGTGCTAAAAAGATAAGTTTCATTTGGGAAGTGGGTTAACTTTTAGTCTGGGCTAAAAAACCTTATTTGGGTTAGGTTTTTTGGCCTTTTATTGGAGAAAAAGTGAAATGATTATGAGTTAGATGTGACATTTTATTTTATTAACTTTTTAATCTATTTTATCATTCTATATTTATTTTAACTTTTTAACCTCTAAAATTAACCTACCAAACGGAGGCATAATTTCCAAATCCAACCTAAATTATACTTCCTCTATCCCAATTTATTAGTCCTTTTGGAGAATTATAACTTTTTAAGAGGGCATGGAATCATTACTAAAATTTAAATTTTAAAATATGTTTATACCAATACCCTTATCTTTTTAAAATTTTAATATATTTATAATTATTCAAAAGGGGTACTTTTAGAAAATCAAATAATCTTTACTTTGATTTTTCAAATGGGATTATTATTTTGGGATAAGGGTTATTTGGGATAATCTAAATAAATATATTTTTAAATTTTTTATAAAAAAAATATAAAAAAAAATAAAGAGATGATATAACTCAAATAAATATATTTATCTAAATAAGTATATTTATATCAATAATGCCAAATAATATGAAATAATATACCAACAAAACGACGGAGGGCATATTATTTTGTATAAAAAAATTATAGAATTATTTTATTTTATTATTATTATTATTATTATTATTATATTGTGGTTGTTGAAGACTGAACTTTATAGTTGATGATTTTTTCATAATGATAATGATATCCTCATGACATGGATGGGTGCCCCCACACCATTTGTGGCCAAGAGGGAAAAGCTCACACTGGTTGGTCCCTACTACATGACAACCCCTTTTGGTGAACCTACAAACCCACGACACGACCTTTGCAAGTCCCTATCCATAAATCCCCAATTTCATGTGAAATAAGTTGCAGAGTCTCCCCAAAAAATAAAATAATAATAACAATAAATACAAAGTGATTAAAAAATTAAGTGGGTGTTTGATTGGGAGATTAAGGGGTGAGATTCGATTATAATTCATTACAAGTGGATAATTTAGCATTTTTTTTTTAGGGCCTGGCTTTGGTCCAGTCCTTAATCGGACTGAACGGTGCTGTTGGACCCATGGGGGCCCACCACGGATCCCGTTTTGAAAATCTGAACCGTTCAATGTGTAGAACTCGTCGAGTACTATATGCCTGTAAAAAATCGCGTTGATCGGATATCGATAGCTATGTGATCAAATCAGTTTTTTATCAACCGTTAATTTATTCACCGTCCATTTTTTTTATACAAAACTGATTTGATCATATAGCTATCGATATCCGATCAACGTGATTTTTCACAGGCATATAGTACTCGACGAGTTTTACACATTGAACGGTTCAGATTTTCAAAACGGGACCCGTGGTGGGCCCCCACGGGCCCAACAGCACCGTCCAGTCCGATTAAGGACTGGACCAAAGCCATAGCCTTTTTTTTACTTCGTCGGACATAGAGTTCGGTCGAATTCCTTATCCTCCATATGTGAGATTAAACAATTCTACGGGAAGTGGGATTATTTCTATGCGATTGGTATCTCATGAGACTAAAATGTGAAATGTCTATTTTACTCTCATGATATTACTTAGTAAACAATTGAAAAATGGTAAAATAGTCTTTTGAATATTTATAAATTATTTTTTTAGTGTTGTTAATTTAAAATTATATATTAAATAAAAAATATAAATTATAAATTTAATTTAATAAAAAATTATGGCCTTATAAATTAATTTTTTTTAGTGTTGTTAAAAAATTAAATTTATATATTAAATATTTTTTAGTGTTGTTAATTTAAAATTATATATTAAATTAAAAATATAAATTATAAATTTAATTTAATTAAAAATAATAAATTAAAAATTATGGCCTTATAAATTAAAATTTTTTAGTGTTGCTAAATTATAAATTATAAATTATAGATTGCAAATTTAAAATTATATATTAAATAAAAATATAAATTGTAAATTACAAGGGTAAAATAGTCTTTTGAACATTTATCCTTATTCAGTCCGTCCAACTAAACATTGGATTCACTAAAAATAGTCATTTTCAGACATCTAATCCCATGAGAAAATAAATACGGGATACACATAGGAGTGTAAAAATGGACCGCAGCCCGAGATGTGCCCGGCCCGTTTAGGCCCGCTTGGGCCCAGGCCTAAGCCCAGCCCGAGCTCCTAGGCTAGGACCTGGGCCATTGTTTTGAAGCTGGGGCAACCCGTGGCCCGGCCCATCGGCCCGCTTAAGGCCCGCGCCAAGACCAGTGTATTTTTTAATGAAAAATAATAAAATTTTGGTAGAAAAAAAATGGTTAGGCCGCCCAAGCCCGAGGCCATGCCCAAGCCCATTGGCCCGACCCAAGGCCCAGCCCGTTGGCTCGCCCAAAGCCCGAACACCCCTAGGCCTGGGCTTCATTTTTTTGCCCGTAAGCCGGCCCGGTCCAGCCTGAATTTTGACGGGAGCCCGCAAGGCCCAACATGGGCCAGACCTGGCCAAAGCCCTGGTGGGCCGGGCCAGATTTACACCCCTAGATACACATCCAATCTAACCAAATAGTTCGGACGATTCACAGTCTTAAAATTCATGTCCGATAGATTCTAATCATTCCTTATCCAGTCTATCCAATTAAACACATCCTAAATATATTGTATAAATTTAAATGAGTAAATTACACTAATCTTTCTTGAAATTAAAAACAATACATTTTAGTTCCATAAGTTAAGCATAATTTTTACATTGTGCTTCTTTAAAATGTTAACACACATTTTAGATGAGTTTGGGGTTAATTTTTTAATATTTTGACTTTTTAGTGGTATATATATATATATTTTTTAATTTATGCTTGGGATTTGTTAAAAAAGATATTTTTGATGAGTGAAAAAAATTGATTTGACATTTAATTTATGCATAATGTTTCAGATCCCCACTGGGGGTGACCCCTAGTGGAGCCTGATTGGCTAGAAATTTTTTTTTTTTTTTTTTTTTTTTTCTTCTTCCAATAACCAACCCCCACGTGTGTCTGGAGGTATGATGGGAGTAGGGAAAACTGGGGGTCTTCATCATGTTTCTTAATTTATTTAGCTCATGACAAACAAATAATTTTTGAACTTTTTGATTTTTTAACCCAAAAAAAAATGACTTTTTTAATAGGTTGCCACGCACCCACTTTACTTCTTTTTTATCAATCATTTGTTAGCTGTAATAATATAAAAAATAATGTTATCATTTTTTTACTCTAAAATATATGTTTTACACTTAATTAAGGCCTTATTTGTCATAATTTAAAAAAGTTAAAAAGTGAAAAAATCACTATTCTATTTAAGTCACATCATCTTATTTAAGTCACATTACCTCTCAATCATATTACTTCAAACCCAACCCATATTTCATAAAAAGTAAAAAAGTATACTTATTTAGACCATCTTTTTATCTTTTTTCCATCACATCACCTCTCTACTTTTCTGCACATCTTTTCATAAAAAGACAAAAAGTGCATTTATTTAGGTCATCCCAAACAACCCCTAAATATATCAATCATATTAGTTTGGATTTTTTAATTTTATTAAAACAAAATCAGTGTAATTATATTAAATTTATGTGGCTTATTTTATTTTTAAAAAAAAATATTTCGAAATAATTAAGAGAAAATTGTTAAAAAGTCTAATCTAACAATTTGCATAAGGTGTTAAGTCCAATAGATATTTTTTGTTGGTGAAAAATTCAACTTTTGTGAAATAATTTAGTGAGAAATCCTTTTATTGTTTTGAAAGATATTTTATTTTCAATTTTACTCCTTAATCTATCTGTTAAATTTTTTTTGACTATTTGTTTAATTTTTTTGACTATATATTTTTTATATTTTTTTAATTTTTTGACTATCTGTTCAATTTTTTCCCTTATCTATTCAAATATCTGTCCAATTTTATTATCTATTCAATTTTTTCAGCGACTTCTATTTGTTAATTTTTTATATGTTCAAATCTTTGTTATTGAAATACACCAAGCCACTATCTGTTCAAATTTTGAACAGATATGTTATAGACCCGTTCAACAACAACAACAAATTTTTTTTATCTGTTCAGTCTCAAATTTTTGTGTCTCTATCTATACAAATTCTTCCTTCTCCACGTCCCTCCCTCTTGGTCTATTTATTTGCAATTAGCACCATTGTTGGGAGTCCATTCAAGCAAGTTTTCAAACCATTGTTGGGAGTTGATTAAGCAATCTCAAGGCCATTGTTGGATACGTGACGTGACCTTGTCCAAGCTTCTGCCTGTTGGGCTTCGTTTGACAAGTGGTGATTTTAATCAAAAAGTTACTGAAAAAATTAAAAAATCAATTTATACCAAAAAGTTAAAGATTTCATTTTCTCTCTACTTTTTGCACATCTTTTCGTAAAAAACTAAAAAATCATTCCAAACATACTAATTTTTTTACATCATATTTTAATCAAAAAATCAAAAAATTACTAAAAAAATATGTTCCCAAACGAGACCTTCATGTTAGAAAGGGCTAGTAAAGCAAACCTACAAATTTTCTTCAGAAATAGAAATTTCCCAAATGTTCAACACACGATATGAATCAACATAAAAAAAAATTAAAATAAAAAAAAATTACAAAAAAAAAGGAGAAAGAAAGAATCACGAATCAGATAAAATATCATCCTTCTCATGTTCAAACCCATGCAAAATCAAACAAAATTTCATGATTCACATTGTCCGCATGTTCAAACATTAACAAAAATAAAAAAAATAGAAATTGTTTAGCAATATTTCAAAATCCAACCTCTCTTACTCTGCACAAAAAGAAAAACCATTCCTCGGTTCCTCCTTCGGCTACAGACAGTGGTGAGTCAAAAACCCCTCTGAAATGTGACCACGAAACCTCTGGTGACTATGACTCTGTGGCAATGCGAAGTGCTTTTTAATTGATGATTACAGAGAAAGAGAAAGAGAGAGAAACGATTTGTTTAAGGTTTGGTTTGGTTTGAGAATTTGGAAACTTGGCTAAAAATCAATTTTTAATTTTTTAATCTATTTTGAGTCACATTTTTTTAAATTTTTTTACATATTTTTTTAAAAAAAAGTTAAAAAGTTAACTTTTAATCAATTTTTCAAAACAACTATATATATATGGGTATTTTGGTCATTTTGCTTAAGTATGTCCTTATGGAAAAAAGTATTTTAGAGGGTGGATTTTGACCAAATAAAATTCAAATTTATGGACCGTGTACCCAATAATTAATGTAATTTACTCAATTAAAATTAAATGCCATGTAATAATATCTATTTGTCCTCTATACTTACTATATATAAAGTGAACACCTATGTTGGAGTCCTAAAACCTTGATTTCTGTATATGGCAAGTGGATTTCTCCATTTAAAAATAAAAAAATAAAAAAAATAATTAGAGAAGAGGGTAAGACTCAAACCTAAGGTTAGATTTGATAAGAACACACTTACCATTTGAGTGGCACACAAAATGTATTTTTTTTTTTTTTTTTTTACTTATTTAAATTGTACACACATTACTTGTCTCAGTTGCTAGTATTATTACAAAGTGAACACCTCTGGTGGTGTCTTAAAACTTCTCTCTCCTTACGTTAATTGTCCATTTGTCTACTCCAAAAAAAATAATAATAAACAAAAAAAAAGAAGAAGAAGAAGAAGAAGAAGGGAGAAGATAAAAGAGCATTGTGAGATTCAAACATCAAAATTTTTGTTTGCTAAAGAAGACTCTGACTATTTGAATGTCATATACGCATCTCCTGTACCAATTACTAGTATATATATTTTTAAGAAACACTACCATGTGCACTTTTTTAAACAAAAGTATAGCTTTAATTATAAATTGTATACTTTTTTTTTACAAAAAAAATATAATTTTTATCGCAAAAAAATATACCTTTGATTATACATATTCATAACTTTTATCACAAAAATTATAATTTTTATAAAAATTATAATTTTTCTTATAGTATACATTGTAGCATTTCTTGTATATTTATGGGATAATTAACTAATAGTGGGGCATAAAAATTAAGTTCTAGACCCACTTATTTGATCGAGTGATATGTAAAATAATTGATTAGTTGATAATTAAAAAAATATAAAGAGACAATTATTTTAAATATTTTAATAAGTTGTTATATTATTATTATTATTTTTTAAAAAAAAAAAAACTTTTGAGATAAAGAAACACAACTCTTTAGTGATTTTCTATATTTTCCCATCATGAACTGCAAGAGGTGTGGTATTTTGGTAAGATTTTGAGATATAAGTTTTGAAATTTCAAATTTTACTTTTTTCGAGGTTAGTCACCCAAGCAATAGTACATATGATTGGTAGGACAAACCTTCTAAATCTAGGTAAACTGTACCCAGTATTAAAAGTGTATATTCAAATCCCCATATGTATACAAATCCGTAACATATCGCTACATGATTGAATAACCTTGTTGTATATATCAACCACTTAAAAATAATCTCTCTAATCTCAATTCTTTGGCCTAATTTGAGAACTTGATTAAAAGTTAATTTTTGATTTTTAATTTATTTTGAGTCATATTACCACTTTATTTTTTTTATAAAATTAAAAAAAAAATCAAAAAAATTAACTTTCAACTAAGAGGTTGTTTGGGGTGTCCTAAATAAGTGCACTTTTTGTCTTTTTGGACTAAAAAATTGAGAGAAAAAATATAGATGTTTGAATTAACTTTTTGACTTTTTATGAAAAAATGTGTATTAAAAATTATATAAATTAATGTATAAAAGAATTAATGTATAAAAGAAAATTAAGATTGAGAATTGTACAGCAGTAATTTTTAAATTTTGATGAATAATAATAACTTTTTAACTTTTTAAATAATTTTTTAACTTTTTTACTTCTCTTTAACTCGTCAAACTTGAAGTGTTGGCCCTATATGATTAGGCCTTTATATTTTCCTATCATCAGTTACATCATTCTCTTATAATTTTTCAAAGTCATCAAATCAAACTAAAAATGTGTGTGTGTGTGTGTGTGTGTGTGTGAGGGAGGGAGAGAGAGAGAGAGAGAGAGAGAGAGAGAGAGAGAGAGAGAGAGAGAGAGAGAGGACAAAAGCAACTGACTGGCAATGAAGAAGGGAGACAGCTCAGAGGTCACAAACGCAAAACCCAAACGAAAACTGAACTTGGCTTGAATCAGAAAGCGAAAGCTGACACCCCACCCCCACACACACTCTGACAAATTCCCATTTTATTAAATCAAATTAAATTATTGTTTAACAAAATTTCTAAATTATTATTAATATATAACAAAAGGACATCCCCACTGCAATGCAAACCAAACAAGGGCAACAGAACAGTAACCTTTTCCCATGGCAGAGTACAACAACAATTGAAATAAAATACTTAAAAAAAATTATATTTCAGTAAAACAGAATTTTTTTATTTAAAAAAATAGAGAAATGTTAAGGATTATAAAATTTTTTCATGAAAATGGTCATGAAAGATTTGTGATCCTTAGATTACCTTGATTAGTGTGTGGTTTTTAATTTTAAGTATAATCCAAAGATCATAAATATTTCATGATCATTTTTATGAAAAACTTTTTATGATACCTAGCATTGCTAAAAAAAATATGAACAGATATAAGTCACATTTACATCTTTACAATATTTTACTTACACTTTGGGGTCTTTTGGAAAATAAAAAAAAATCAATTTTTAATTTTTTACTCATTTTGTATCACATCCTTTCTCATATTTTTTATCTACAAAAAGACAAAACGGACAAAAAAAAAGTCAAAAAATTAATTTTATACCAGCTCCTTAAAACAACAACCTATAATTTTATAAATGTTTATTTTGTCGGTCCAATCTGTAATTCTCACATACTTTAATGTTAAAAAATATATAAAAAATTATAGATATTTTGAGCACTCAATTGAAAATAGCTCTGATTAACATGACAGAAAGCAAAAAAGTGTGTAGTCTGCTATAGCAGCAATAGTAGGAGCAGATTATACTTACCCAAAAACAAGTAGTAGGAGCCATTAAAGAAACACTTCCAAATCTGTAGCTTTTTAAACTCTTTAAAACACTCACTCAAACTCAAAGCCTACAAAGAAGAAAAAAGATACAAATGTTAGCAGATAGAATAAAGGGTTTTCGTCTGCAAGAATCTTTCTTTCACTTTTGCTTTTCTTTGTTATGCATCATCCAACAATGGCTTCCATTATAGCTTCTTAAGACCCCAGATATAATTTCCAAACATCAAGTCTAGAAAGAGAGAGAAATAAAGAAAGAGAGAGAAAGGAGATTGTCTGTTTGTGGAATCAGTAAAAACTTCAAGAGAGCAGAGAGTTTTGGCAGGGTCTCTCTGTTTCTTGAACCCGTGTCACTAAATTGTATTTGTCTGTGCATTTGTAACTGTGACTCTTTTCAAATGGCCTCTACTTCAGGGGCTTGTCCCTTTTCTCTTTCTAAGGGCATGAATTTTTTGCTCTGAAGTACTCATGTAATTGGTAAGCTCTGTTTTTCTTCTTCTTTTTCTTCTTCATTTTTTTTTTTTGGGGGGGGTATTATTATTAAGGATATATAGCTGAAAGTGCTTAATTTGAAATGGGTTGGGGTCATTTCACAAGGTTTGTTTTCTTTCAAAGTTCTACAGTCCTTGTAATTATTACATGTTACTTCATTTGAAAGTTGCATTTGTTTTATACATAGTTGGTAGATTATTTTGGTGTTTATTTGGGGGTTTGATTTGGTTCATCTGTACCTGCCAAAGCTTTTGAGTTCAATTGGTTCCTCCAATCTCAAATTTGTACTTCAAAGAATTAAAAAAAAATCCAAATTCAGAATCTGTTTTTGTTTATGATCTAGAGAGGTAAGGCTTCTGTTAACTTGATATAATCTTTCAAATTTTTGTAATTAATTAAATTTCAGTTATCATTATTGTTATGTTCCATATATGATCACCAGATAATTGAAAGCAAGATGTCAATGTGTTGATTGCATCGTAAATAAGTGCAATATTCATTAGTTAACATAACATGTGCAAATTGAGACACCCCATGTAAGATGGTTGTGTTTCACTCTGTAATCGGATTTTGTGTTTTTTCTCTTCTCTTGTCCCTGCATTGAATGATGGATTGAATAGAGCTGCATAGCAAATGTTCAAAGCTCAGCGTTCTTATTCTTATTGAACCATAGTAGGAAATTGATAGTTTTTTTTTTTAGGCTCAGCGTTCAAATTGATAGTTTTTTTTTCTTATTGAACCATAGTAAAATGCACAAAACCATTGAACCATTGAACCACAAGAAACCATTGGGGTTAGCTCGTTGGCATGAACTCATTTAATGTACCCCTCCAATGTACCAAAAAACAAAAAAAAACAAAGAACACAAAGCAAAATGCTGAAGTCTGGTAACTTTTTCTTTTCTTCTACTCCCATTCACCATCAAGTCATGATTTTTTTTTTTAAACTTTTATTTGTTTAATCTATCTGCTAAAGCATCTAACTCAAAACCAATTGGCAATGAGTGGAGAGGCTCTTACAATATATTAACCAAGCTTGGGTGGCTTAGATTTGTGATGTGGGTTTGAGTCTAGCACTATCTTTCAGTGTCTATTTTAATTCCTTTTGCATTTCTTGTGGATCCAGAGCTTAATTGCATCGTTGGAAGCTGAGGTCCAGTAGTCAAGAATCTCCATGCTTTCTGAAAGATAACAGCCTACTTGTTTGACTGATAATACACAATCAAATCAATCTTTCAAGTAATTTAGTTCGTTATGCATCTTGCCATTGTGCTAATGGCGAAAGGTTTTAGCCATTCATCATTTCTAGTTCTAGTCATCATATCACTTTCAATCAGTTGCTCGGAGCAACTACAATCATCTCAAGTGCAGACCCTTTTGAGAATTCAACACCTTCTGAATTTTCCGTCTGTTTTAAGTAGTTGGAATAACGAAACAGATTTCTGCAACACCGAACCAAGTCCATCGCTAACTGTTGTGTGCTATGACGAAAGCATAACTCAGCTGCATATTATTGGGAACAAGGGCGTTCCTCCATTGCCTCGGAATTTCTCCATAGATTCCTTTTTTACGACACTTGTTAGGATTCCAAGCTTGAAAGTCCTCACATTGGTTTCTCTCGGTCTATGGGGGCCATTGCCTGGTAAAATTTCGAGGCTATCATCATTGGAAATACTCAACATAAGTTCCAATTTCTTATACAGCGACATTCCACAAGAAATGTCAATCTTGACTAACCTTCAAACGCTCATACTCGATGACAACATGTTCAGTGGTCAACTTCCAGATTGGCTGAGTTCACTTTCACTTTTGGCTGTTTTGAGTTTGAAGACGAATTCATTGAATGGATCTCTGCCAGAATCATTAGGAAGCTTGGAAACTCTGAGAGTTCTTGCACTTTCACATAACAATTTTTTGGGTGAAGTGCCTGATCTTGGCAGTTTGACCAGCCTTCAAGTTCTCGACTTGGAAGATAATTCTCTCGGGCCTCAATTTCCTCATCTAGGTAACAAACTAGTTACCCTTATACTGAGGAAGAACAAGTTCAGCTCTGGCATCCCTGATGAAGTGAGTACCTACTATCAGCTTCAAAAGCTCGATATTTCTTTCAACAGATTTGTTGGTCCATTTCCACCATCGTTGTTATCACTACCATCAATTACTTATCTGAGTATCGCCGGAAACAGATTCACTGGAATGCTTTTTGACAATCTGTCATGCAATTCTGAACTTGAATTTGTGGATTTGTCCTCAAATCTCCTGACTGGAAAGTTGCCCAATTGTTTCGAGTCTAGTTCCAAGGACAGAGTTGTGCTCTATGCTGGAAATTGTTTGACTACAGGAGATAAAACTCAACACGGATTTTCATTTTGTCGAAATGAAGCTCTAGCTGTGGGAATCTTACCTCATCGCCGGAAGAGTGAACGAGCTTCCAAAGTAGTTCTTGGCTTGAGCATCAGTGGAGGGATTATTGGAGGAATCACACTTGTTGGTCTAGCTTTCGTAATTGTTAGAAGGGTTCACTTGAAGAAGACAAAGGGAAAACCACAACCAAGATTAATAGCAGTGCATGCATCAACTGGGTACACCTCAAAGTTATCGTCAGAAGCAAGTAAGGTTTCTCCTCTGTGTGTGTGAGCGCGCGGGCCTCACTAGTATTTTTTTATATCTATTATTATCTAAACATATAAACCAAGAAATAACCCCTTGTTGTGAAATTATAGATCTCATTTAAGATCAAACAATTCCATTGAATTGAGTATGTGTGAGTGTGTATGTGACCTTTGATATTAAGAAAACTCAACGAACTGTGCAAGCAAAATGGAAGATGTTTAATTTATTTTCCAGGAAAAGAAAGTCATGTATTAAATATAATTAAGTATAGATTGAAAGTATTCCTATGTTGGTGGTTTAACACTTCTTCTTTGAGACTCAAAACTATAGCCCAGATAATTAACTTTATAGATCCCTGGCCACCAATTTGAAAATTTGGATATTTATTTAGCTTCTTGTTTTTCCTTAAAAGCCATTCTTTCCTTTAAAGCTTAAAGTTATTCAATTATTTGAAGCGAAAACAGGTGTGTGCTTTAATGAATGATATGGCCATAGATAGAGTTGTCCAATACCATAAAGGGAATGTTGTAGCCAACCAACAATAGTTGGCAACAAGGTTTTGAAAAGCGGTTGCGGTTGCTATAACAGTTGCGATAATTGGAGTTGTGATTTTTTTTTATTTTTCGCACAATTTGAAGAAACTTACCGATAGTATATATACATATTTTCAGAATCACATTTATTGGGATTTAAAATAAATTTTGATTAATCTTTGTTAATTTTTAAATATGATTCAATATATTTCATATTTTCAAATTACTATAAAATGAGCTTTTTACATTTTATTTCCATAGTTAATGGTTTTAAAAATAATTGATTTTAAATGTCTACAAATTATTTTTTACCAATACCTGAAGTAACTAAATAAAAAATATTTACAATTATTAAATGAAAAGATTATAAAATAAAAATTGTGCTATAAATTAAAAAAAAAAATTATAAAGAAAAAAAATTAATATAAGATTTTTTCTTTCAGCTTGAATTACTTGAGTATTTGTTCTTTTTTTGTAGGCTTTTTTTTTTTTTTGTGAAAAAAGAAAGCTATTCAGAATATTGTAAAATAGTGTAACGGTGTTTAACGGACCCTTACGTAACACCGAAACGGCCATTACGCATGTGAATTTCTGTCACACTGTTATAGCGGCCGTAACGGGTGGTGGTAACAATCAGAACCGTTGCGTAAAAGCTTCAAATAACGATTGCAACCGCTTTTTAAAACCTTGATTGGCAAACATAGTTTGATCAAGTTGAGTTATGTAGGTTACATGAATAGGAAATATTTTGAAAACAATAAAAGAAAATGTATTTCATTGATCTCGAAACTTTCACTTGAATACAAAGGGTGGTTGTTATTGCTAATTGAGTACATAATATGTAACAGTATGAACTTTTTTCCTTGTGAAGGGTATGTATCTCAAGCAATGAAGATAGGAGCACTTGGCGTTCCAAGTTATAGAACATTTTCATTGGAAGAACTTGAGGCGGCAACAGATAACTTTGATACATCAACTTTCTTGGCTGAAGGTTCACATGGCCAGGTATGCCAATTCATTTTTAGATGTATCTGAAGGGGGAGATGATAATGGCATGTTAATGAATTCTTTTCAAATTTTTGCAGTTAAAATCAATTTTTCTTGTGCACACTGAAAGAAATTTTCCTGAACTATCCCAAATGAGCAAAAGTTACTCAGTACCACTTGTGACAATGCTACAGACACATCCTGACCCTTGATTCCCAAATGAGTTGCTTTATCTGATTGTTTGAGTTTGAGCTGATGAATTCCTTGTGTAAAATTTCCATGTTCTATATAGCTAATTTACATTTTTTTTAAAATCTTTTTTAAGGTATTCATTTAATTTTTTCTTCATACAGTGGTCAAAGTAGCTAATTAATTTCTGTTCATTTTAAAATTTTATTTATTTATTTATTTATTTTTTGCTGTGACAAGGTTTGGTGGCTTACTTGTTTATGAATTCAGATGTACAGAGGTCAACTGAAGGACGGTTCTGTTGTTGCTATCAGATGCCTGAAAATGAAAAGAAGCCATAGCACTCAAAACTTTATGCATCACATAGAGTTTATCTCAAAACTCAGACATCGACATTTGGTCAGCGCTCTTGGGCATTTGCTTTGAGTGTAACTTGGACGATTCAAGTGTCATCAGATTATTTCTCATCTTTGAATATGTTCCAAACGGAACTCTGAGGAGTTGGATATCTGGTAATCCAATTAACATGGCTAACCTAATCATGAAGTATGGATCTCAATCACTGTGCCAAGATAGAGGGTTTAGAAGCTTTTCTTTCTCCCCCAATCTTACACAAAATCTTAGAATTTTTGCACCCTCTGAAACTACCTTTAATGCATAGCATTTTACACACAAACACAATAAATAAATAAATAAGATAAAAAAGAAGTCACTCCTTTCTTTCATCTTTATTTTTTTGTTACTTTATGTGATTGGTGGCTTTCAATGTCTAACAAAATTGCTTGGCAGAGAGACGTGCCAGACGAACACTTTCTTAGACACAACGCATAGCAGCTGCTATTGGGGTGGCAAAGGGCATCGAATTTCTACATACTGGAATTGTTCCTGGCGTCTTTTCAAATTGTTTGAAAATAACAGATGTTTTATTAGATCAGAATCTTGTTGCAAAAATTAGCCGTTACAGCCAACCATTATTATCAGAGAATATGGAGAAGGTATGGAGAGGAGTGAGAAACCTTTCGTTAATATTCAGTATTGGCTCTTACTCTTGGAGGAAATAGTATCAATTGATATTTGAATCTTCTTAATGTCACAGGTTGGTACTCAAAATTCTTCGGGTAGATCCAAAGAGCTTAATAATGCGAGGTTCGTAATGTGATTTTGCTAAATTCAAGTCGTGTTGTGTAAAGTGCAATAAAACATTCTTTACTTAAAGGCCTTAAGCCATGTAAAGATTGACAGCATCTGATGCAGAGTTATTAGTCAATTGTTTGGAAGATACTTTGATAGGCATGGAAGCTATTCTACATGGATTCCTCCAAATTTGTGGAGTGCTAGTGTCCGACACTTGACATTTGGATAAGGGTATAAGATAATGTGTTCGATATGCCTAGTAAAGATGCACCCAACAAGTATAGTAGTCGAGTTCACCATATAACTATGCATAAATCATCCATTTTATACATAAAAACATTGTATTTTAGTTTGTAAACATTATTTTATCCTTAAAAAATAAAAGAAATGTTTCAGAAATATGAAATGTAGTCACATCTTACTGTGCTTGACATGAGAATTAGATAAAATTGATTTGACACTTATACATGTACCCACATATGAGACCCGTACCCAAGTCCATGGAACATAAACATTGGAAGTCTCTCTTGTTTACGAAAAAAATACATGCACCTTTACTATGATGAAAATTTTGACTGAAGTGTTCGACTTGTTTCTTTACCCAAACAGATTTTTACTCCCTCAAGAAGATGGTTTTACAGCTCTTTTGTTTCTTATCTTATGCACCTGTCCTTTCCATTTTAAAGTTAGTATCATTTCTGTTTCTGAGGTCAGAAGAACATGGGAATTTATGATATTTTCTTAGCATAATAGTGGACATGTGTGCTGTTTTCCGATAGCTGCTCTACCTTAACTCTGTTTCTTCACAGGGTAAAACACGAGGAAAAGTCTGATGTTTATGACTTCGGAGTAATATTGCTTGAAATCATTTTGGGAAGGTCGCTCAATTCAAGGATTGAAGTGGATATCGGTAATCAAGTAAGATTGGTGGTCTTTATTTTTGAGTCACTTTTCCATATTATTTTTTTGAAAGAGTCTGGAAATTACGAATTACTACACTGGACTTAGATGAGAAACAGAGAATAGTCACTGATTCCAGTGTCTGAACCCATGAATGAAATGCTTGTCAATAGTTATTTAGTTCTTTTATTTTATTTTTTTGGCATGAAATATGATTTCTTGTTTTTCTCTCTTGCACTTATAGTTGAATAAATACATTTATCTACAGAAAATTATACAATAGTCCCAAAGTACCATGTGGCTGTACTCCCTCACCAATCACAATTCATTATGCGCCCTCGTGTTCCTCAATCACCCAATATAATACTCAACCTACACACCTTCTTCACCAATCACAATACCAAGGAGTACCACTAGCTTTTATGATCTTGATGTGCTGCCTATACTATCTGTCCTTTTTTCCCATTTCATAGTCTATTATTATGCAATCCAAAGAAGTTGTTCTGGTCCTTCCATCATGTTGAAAACATAAAATTTATCAGTCTTGTCACCATTCAAGTATAATATTGGAAACAGATCCCTTTTCAGCATAATTTGCAACACAGCTTTCCTTCGAACCTCTTGCTGTCTTTTGAGGTCAATCTGTTAATTACAATTATACAGTGGGTTACTACTGTGGTGAAAGCAGGTTACTATTATATAGTGATAACTATACATGAATAGATATTCGATTGTGTAAATCTTACACTTGCTGTCCTTTGCATTCGTTTTTCCTCTCCACCGCTATAATGTATCCAGAATAGATTCATTTGGAGAAAAGAACTCATTTCACTGTGGACTTACTTGAATGGAAAGAGGATAAAATCATAAAATCAATTGTTGTGTAGGTTTTTAAGAGCACCCAAAAGACCAAAAAGAAAGAAAGCTTCTTCAATGTAAATCAACAGAAATTCTATATGCTAATCTGTTATGCATCTTTCATAAGCCAGATGCGATTTAGTTTCTATATGCTAGCCTATTCGCACACACCCATTCCACTCTGTGCACACGCTTAATGATAATTATTTTTATTGCAATTTTATTTCCAAGTGAAATTACTATTATGGACATCACACACAATTCAAATAAACACATTCGGAAGTTGAGTGTCGAAAAAATGAAAAAAATTTGAAATTCTACTGTCGAAAGAAATGATAATTTTCGGAATGCTACTTCCGAACAAGTTGTTTATTTTCAGAATGCTACTTCCGAACAAGATATTTATTGAGAAGGATGTGCATAGAGTGTAATGGGTTGTGTGCAAATAGAAGCTCCCCTTTCATGGATGCGGTGTAAGAAAATATCAAAACAGGGGATTGTTGTAACAGGGGTAGTTTATAATTCAATCTTAGGGGTGGGAAGAGAAGTAAACTGCCCATCCAACAACCTCTCTTTCTCTCTCTAAAACAATCCTTCCCTCCATGGCCACCGGTTTTGCACCTTCTCTCTCTCCTCGATATATTCCCTCTATCCACCTCTCTCTTTTTCATCACAGCAACAACTTGATCCACCGACTCCTTCCGTATTTTCCACACATTTTCTTGCAATCCAAACACTCATTTTTCTCTTCATACCCATCTTCACAGATCTCTTACCAGTCTTCATCCAACAATAACAAATTTGGCCCAAGAATTGAATTGGGTTTTGAAATTTACATCAAATATGGTACATATAATTGTGTAGATTATAGGCAAAAAAACCGTTTTTTTGGGTTTTGAGTTACTAGTTTTTTTGAGGATTTTGGTGGTGGGTCGATGACGATCGAAGCAAGGTTGGTGGATCAGAGAAGAAACGAATGTTGGGCATGTTGATAAGATCATTAGGAAGAAGAAATTTCATAGAAGGACCAAGAGGCCAACAGGTCTGTAGAGGCTGTTTGTGTCTTGCAAAGAGGTGTTCAGAGGCCATGGGATTGTTCCTTCTCCGAGTGATGTGCAAAAGTCCTGCCATATCTTAGGTGAGTTTGATTTTGAAATCACAATCATATATTTGGATTGGATATTTATGGATTGTTTAGTATTGTTATTATGTTTTAGATATTGTGCGTACCGGATACCGCACTAGATGACAGTGGATTGGGGCTTCGCACTCGGTTGGACTATCCAAGGATTGAGGTTCCTGCAACAAGAAGCACCGTAAGAGCTGCTCGGCTGGGGTTGGCCGGATAACCCCTTCGGTGTGGGAATCAGTGATTGGAGAAGAAGTGTAGAGAGTTGAGTTTTAGTAAGTGGGGTTCAGCTTAGATCAGTTACTTTCAATGTGAAGTTAGTGTAGTTTATATAGAACTCCTTACGTGTTTCCAAGATAGTTTGATGGAGCTCTGGTGCTGCCAAGTTTCCTTTTAGCATGGCCCAAGGTGGGGCACCATCTGGTAGTTGTCAAGGGGTGCATATACTCATTGTAGTCATGCTGATAACAAACCATATTCCTCTGGTTCAACTGTTTTCGTGATTCTAGGTGTAAGGGACCAGCTGAGGGTGGCAACTTGCACATGTATATACTCACAACTTCCACGTTTCTCTGAGAGGTTCCCTCAGCTCAGTACCATTGTGCCTCGGCTTGGCCCTTTGCGAGGCTATTGTTGGGATGGGCTGGCCCATTCGGATATTTGTGTAAGGACTCGGCCAATTTTGGTTCTAATGATGGGTTCGATGCATCAGTTCGGCCCATATAATGGGATTCTTCAGCTTGGCCCTAGCCTAGTATCAGCTGGACTGGCCTTTCCACTGCGAGTTGGGCCCAAGTGCTTGAGGACTTGGGTGGACCGTTGGTAATGAAGTTGGACTTAGTTGGGTTGCCCACATGCTCATCTGACCCATTTGGATTTGGGCTTAGGGGATTGGACCTGTCACGCCCCAAGCTCCGTGACAACGCCACACACTCATATAGGTGAGCATGCAAGGCTAAGAATCCAATCACATAACCCACAATGTAAAATACTCAAATTAAATCCTTAATTGTCATAATGCCAAAATTCATAAAAATAAATAGTTCTTATATGAAAATGTCCACCAAGTCCACTAATTTAATCCACTAACAAAAACAATAATCCAAGTACTTAAATCATGGTCCTACTCTCGGCACTCCCACATGTAAAAAAAATCCCGCGCAGCTCTACTCTTCAGAATCTGGAAAAAAAAATAAGGGTAAGCTAGATAGCCCAGTAAATAACCAACCATCACTGCCAGCTGGATCAAGTATTAAAAAAAAATAAATAAATAAATTGATAACCAATAAATATAAATTTTTCTACAGTTCAATAAATGAACAATTATTTGTAAGATGGTTTCATAGCTAAAAATAAACAATGTACAATACGTTTTAAATGAAAAGCCAATGTGATAATTCAAAGAAATTCGTTGTTCAAATCGATGGTTCGATATTCAGATAGTTCAATTATTCGATTCACAAAACCCAAGTCTTAATGACTACGGTCACTTAGCCCGTGACAAGGCCCAGAACCACACATAGGCCGGTGGTAAAGCCCCAAAAGAAACTAGTTTCTGTGCAATAAATAACCCCCATTGGCTAGGGTCCAAATCATAGTCAGACTAGAGTGATGTTCAAAATTCAAACAATACACAACTTTCAAATAAAATATTTGATATTTTCGGAATAAACATTTGGTACAATTTTCAGAATAGTTTTACAAAATATTCAAATAACTTTCATAATAATATTCGATGTTGTTTTATACTTGACCCATGTTTTATTTTAAGAGAACACGAAGGCTATAAATATATATTTATGATTTTAAACGATTCGATAGGAATAAAAATGAACCAACAGTGATAGAGGGTTACTTACCTCAAACAGCTAAAATAACACTCCAACACCAACTCCAAACACCCAGCTTCACCACTTCAATCTCACAAACCTAATAAATAAAATCTCAAATAAATTAATATTTTTTTACATGTTACATACACCCACAAAAGCCCCACCATATTAGATTAATGTATTGCTTTAATATCCAAGAGATCAAACCATTCAACCCAACTTTATAGCCAAACACACCCTTACCCATGATACAAACTCCATTGTTTCTATTACCCACCCAAAGTTACACTTACACATTGCACCCAATTCTCAAAACCTAAGTAGGCACCTATAGATCTTCCAAATCCCCTTAATGCATTGATTGTTAAATTCCTCAACATAAACTTAATAATTAACAGTAAAGACAGATTTTACCTTAACCAATGGGTGTCCCAAAATCACCAACGAGTTGCCTCCAATCCCTATTGCAGCCTTCCTTGAACCTCTTTCTCTTTTTCTTTTCTTTTTTCTTTTACCTTCTCAAACCCTAGCCGCCTATGGAGCAATTCACAGCCTCTGTTTTGTTTATTTTCCAAGACTTATAGGTGGGCTTATTAACCTAATTTCTCAAAGTTACAAAATTACCCATCTAAGTAATAGGAAATATAATGCCATCTCATAACTAATTCTTTGATATTAATAAATGACCCATATAAATTAATTTAATTACTAATCTATCCAATAAAATAATCCTACACACAACTTGGGTTTTACATTCTTCCCCTCTTAAAAGAAATTTCGTCCTCGAAATTTGACATACTTATTGTCTCAAAAAGTTGTGGATACTTTTGTCTCATTTCATCCTCAAGTTCCCAAGTAGCTTCTCTCTCCGAGTGATTGCTCCATTGAACCTTAACATAGTGGATAACTCGACGCCTCAAAACCTGCTCCTTCTTATCAACAATTCTTACAGGGTGTTCTTCATAGGTCAAATCCTCCTTAAACTACAACGGTACATAATCAATCACATGATTGGGATTCGGTATATACTTCCTCAATATCAAAACATGGAAGACATTATGAACTCCAACTAGTAAAGATGGTAGGGCAAGTCTGTAAGCTACCTCTCCAATTTGATCTGAAACCTCAAATGGTCCAATAAATCTAGGACTCAATTTACCACGAACACCAAACCTCATTACTCTTTTCATAGGAGACATCTTAAGGAACACATGGTCTCCAACCCCAAACACCAAATCGCGTCTCCTATTATCTGCATAACTTTTCTGTCTACTCTGTGCAGTGCGGAGTCGCTCTCTAATAAGATTGATCTTGTCCACTGTTTGTTGCACAATCTCAGGCCCTAATAACTTCCTTTCGCCCACATCATCCCAACAAATAGGTGATCCACACTTCCGTCCATATAAAGCCTCATATGGTGCCATTTGAATGCTCGCATGATAACTATTATTATAAGAGAATTCCACTAAGGCCAAATGTTCATCCCAAGAACCTCTAAGATCAATAATACAGGCCCTCAACATGTCTTCAAGAGTCTGAATAGTTCTCTTTGACTGTCCATCAGTTTGAGGATGAAAGGTCGTACTAAAATTCAAACTAGTATCCAAAGTTATATGCAAACTCCTCCAAAACATAGATACAAATCTGCTATCTTTATCAGACACTATGGTCACCGGAATACCATGCAACTTCACAATCTCCTTGATATACAATTTTGCAAACCTCTTTAAGGAGAACCCTACCATAAAAGCTAGAAAGTGAGCGGATTTGGTCAATCGATCAACAATAACCCAAATAGCATTGTTACCACCTTGGGTCCTAAGCAACCCCGTCACAAAATCCATGGTAATATGTTCCCACTTCCACTCGGAATAGGAAGAGGTTGTAACTTACCTACAGGTCTCTGATATTTAACTTTCACTTGTTGACATACCAAACATTGAGCAACAGACTAAGCAATTTCCCTCTTTATATTATTTCACCAAAAGTTCCTCTTCAAGTCTTTATACATTTTAGTGCTTCCTGGGTGTACCGTATATCTTGAGCTGTGAGCTTCTCTTAGGATTTCTTTCTTGAGCTCTAAATCATTAGGCGCACACAAACTCTCTCCAAATCTCAAGGTTCCATTTTTATGCATACAAAATTCCATCTATAGCCCTATTTCCATTTCAGCCTTAAGTTTTTGCAACTGAGGATCTTTTCCCTGAGCATCTTTAATTCTATCAATCAATGTGGGTCGAACTCTAAGGTTTGCCAACTGCACTCCATGGTTATGCCATCTAATCTTGATATTCAACCTTTGCAAGTCCTCTAAGATATTCTTTTGGTCAGTGATCAAGGTAGTCAAATTACTCAGGGTCTTTCTACTCAAGGCATCAGCCACTGCATTGGCTTTTCTTGGATGATAATTGATAGTCAAATCATAGTCCTTTAATAGCTCCAACCATCGCCTTTGCCTCATATTCAATTCTTTTTTGAGTGAAAATATACTTCAGACTTTTATGATCAATTAATATCTCACATTTCACCCCATACAGTTAGTGCCTCTAGATTTTCAATGCAAACACCACTGTAGCCAACTCCAAATCATGCGTAGGATAATCTGCTCATATGGCTTCAACTGCCTAGGCGCATATGCCACTACCTTATCGTTCTGCATCAGGACACAACCCAAGCCCATCTTTGATGCATCACTATAGATGGTAAAACCTTCATCTCCGGACGGGACTATAAGTACTGGAGCACACACTAATCGACTCTTTAGATCCTGGAAACTCTTCTCACAATCATCAGACCATTCAAATTTAACTCATTTTTGTGTTAAACAAGTCAAAGGCATAGAAATTCGGGAAAATCCCTTAACAAACCTTCTATAATATCCTGCTAAACCCAAGAAACTACGAATTTCAGTGACACTAGTAAGCCTATTTCACTCTGCCACCACCTCACTCTCTCGGGGTCAACAGACACCCCGTCTTCAAATATCACATGACTCAAAAATGATACACTCTCCAGCCAAAATTCACACTTCTTTAATTTAGCAAATAATTTCTTCTCCCTTAATAACTGCAACACTATTCTCAGATGTTCTTCGTGTTACTCTTTACTCTTTGAGTACACAAGAATGTCATCAATAAAAACTACCACAAACTGATCTAAGAAGGGTTTAAATACTTTGTTCATTAAATCCATAAAAGCTGCAGGCGTATTGGTCAACCCAAACGACATCACTAAAAATTCATAATGCCCATACCTAGTTCGGAAGGCTGTCTTAGGCATATCTTCCGCTTTAACCTTCAATTGATGATATCTAGAACGAAGGTCAATCTTATAAAAGACTTGTGCTCCTTGCAATTGATCAAATAGGTCATCCATCCTAGGCAAAGGATATTTATTTCGAATTGTCACCTTGTTCAACTCTCGATAATCAATGCAAAGGCGAAAACTACCATCCTTCTTTTTCACAAATAAAACAGGCGCACCCCAAGGAGAAACACTAGGCCGAATAAAGCTCTTATCTAGTAACTCTTGTAATTGTTCCTTCAACTCTTTCAACTTTGCTGGGGCCATCCGATACGGAGCCTTGGAGATAGGACCCATGCCGGGTATCAATTCAATGGCAAACTTAATCTCTCTATCTAGTGGCAACCCCGGTAACTCTTCAGGAAAAAACATCGGGAAATTCCTTCACAACTAGAATATCCTCTAACTTCAATTCAGTCTCACGGGTATCTCTCACAGAAGCTAAATAGCCCTCGCAACCATTCCTTAACAACCGTCTAGCTTGCAAAGCTGAGATTACCAGAAGAGGAGTGTTAACTCCACTACCCACAAAACAAAATTCTGGTTAATTAGGAATCTGAAATACTACCCTTTTGCCTCGGCAATCAACAGAAGCATAATTGGTTGCCAACCAATCCATTCCAAGAATTATGTCAAAGTCCCGCATATCTAAAATAGTCAAGTCTACAAGTAATCTCCTGCCATCTATACTAACCACACGAGATTTTCCAATGTCTCCTCATGTTCCATTGCAACCTATATGCATCAATAATAAAACCTCATCTTATTCTATTCTTAAGTCCCTATAACACGAAAATAAAATTAACATTTTACCGAATTATAAGCGTTCCCAATCCTACATCTACCCAATCTCACCACTATTCTATACCAACTTTTAAAATTACAACCTGGCTCTGATACCATAAAATTGTCACGCCCCAAGCTCCGTGACAACGCCGCACACTCATATAGGTGAGCATGCAAGGCTAAGAATCCAATCACATAACCCACAATGTAAAATACTCAAATTAAATCCTTAATTGTCATAATGCCAAAATTCATAAAAATAAATAGTTCTTATATGAAAATGTCCACCAAGTCCACTAATTTAATCCACTAACAAAACAATAATCCAAGTACTTAAATCATGGTCCTACTCTCGGCACTCCCACATGTAAAAAAAATCCCGCGCAGCTCTACTCTTCAGAATCTGGAAAAAAAAAATAAGGGTAAGCTAGATAGCCCAGTAAATAACCAACCATCACTGCCAGCTGGATCAAGTATTAAAAAAAAATAAATAAATAAATTGATAACCAATAAATATAAATTTTTCTACAGTTCAATAAATGAACAATTATTTGTAAGATGGTTTCATAGCTAAAAATAAACAATGTACAATACGTTTTAAATGAAAAGCCAATGTGATAATTCAAAGAAATTCGTTGTTCAAATCGATGGTTCGATATTCAGATAGTTCAATTATTCGATTCACAAAACCCAAGTCTTAATGACTACGGTCACTTAGCCCGTGACAAGGCCCAGAACCACACATAGGCCGGTGGTAAAGCCCCAAAAGAAACTAGTTTCTGTGCCAATAAATAACCCCCATTGGCTAGGGTCCAAATCATAGTCAGACTAGAGTGATGTTCAAAATTCAAACAATACACAACTTTCAAATAAAATATTTGATATTTTCGGAATAAACATTTGGTACAATTTTCAGAATAGTTTTACAAAATATTCAAATAACTTTCATAATAATATTCGATGTTGTTTTATACTTGACCCATGTTTTATTTTAAGAGAACACGAAGGCTATAAATATATATTTATGATTTTAAACGATTCGATAGGAATAAAAATGAACCAACAGTGATAGAGGGTTACTTACCTCAAACAGCTAAAATAACACTCCAACACCAACTCCAAACACCCAGCTTCACCACTTCAATCTCACAAACCTAATAAATAAAATCTCAAATAAATTAATATTTTTTTACATGTTACATACACCCACAAAAGCCCCACCATATTAGATTAATGTATTGCTTTAATATCCAAGAGATCAAACCATTCAACCCAACTTTATAGCCAAACACACCCTTACCCATGATACAAACTCCATTGTTTCTATTACCCACCCAAAGTTACACTTACACATTGCACCCAATTCTCAAAACCTAAGTAGGCACCTATAGATCTTCCAAATCCCCTTAATGCATTGATTGTTAAATTCCTCAACATAAACTTAATAATTAACAGTAAAGACAGATTTTACCTTAACCAATGGGTGTCCCAAAATCACCAACGAGTTGCCTCCAATCCCTATTGCAGCCTTCCTTGAACCTCTTTTCTCTTTTTCTTTTCTTTTTTCTTTTACCTTCTCAAACCCTAGCCGCCTATGGAGCAATTCACAGCCTCTGTTTTGTTTATTTTCCAAGACTTATAGGTGGGCTTATTAACCTAATTTCTCAAAGTTACAAAATTACCCATCTAAGTAATAGGAAATATAATGTCATCTCATAACTAATTCTTTGATATTAATAAATGACCCATATAAATTAATTTAATTACTAATCTATCCAATAAAATAATCCTACACACAACTTGGGTTTTACAGGACCGGCCCAAGACTTGGGTCCGACCCATCTCTTATTTAGTCCCTTTAGATATGTATGTATATCTTTGTGTGTTTATGTTCATTTATTACAATTTAAATTGTTGGTTTTATGGTTGATCATGTAATTTGACATAATGGGTTGAACATTGATTGTGAAGTAGTTATTGTTTTGCCAAATTGCCGGTGTTTTCGCGTTGTTCTTACGGAAATGAGATATTTCTAGGGCTTTAGAATTTTCTAGGAAAAAATTTGTGAGAAAGAAAGTTGCTTCATATACAGTGTTTCCCATACAAATAAGTGCTAAAAATGGAAACATTGGTCAAATATCATTAAATTAAAAAAAGTTCCTAAATTTCCCAAAAAAATTCATTTGATTCGAAACAGGTGAATGTAATCATAAAATGATTTTGATTTTGTAGTGTTTGGATTTACTTAGAGGTGGATTTACCCAAAATAGAAAGGTTTTTGAATCCATATTGTGACCGTTGAAACAACTTCCTTTTCATTCCTTTTGTAAGGAAACCAGTTATATGCAATCATACATTGAGATAAAAAATAAAGGTTTTTGAATCCATATTGTGACCATTGAAACAGCTTCCTTTTCATTTCTTTTGCAAGGAAACCAGTTATATGTGATCATATGCTGCGATAATTTAGGCTCATGTAATTTAATGACAGTTGTTTTAGCATTTGGGTCAAAATTTAGCATTGGCTCGGGAAAGTTAAGGTGTGCATTTGCATGAAACAAACCTTTTTGTCGTCCAAATGCTCCATATAATTGATTGCGATCAGTTTTGCATTACCCGGAGTTGAGTGGTTGATTTCTGACTATAGTGTTGTAACATGTTTTTTTTTTTTCTCTTGTCGAATTGTGTGTCATTGTAAAATGAGGTTGTACGTTTACGTTTGTTTGTTTCTTTTCTACACTTAATCATTTTCTGCTTGTCCATGATCTTATTGGGTATGTAGTAATACTTCCAGGTTGTCTTAAATGCATTGCCGAATGGGATTAAAAGCCGACATTCCCGGGCGGGGTGGTGGGGTGGTTATGTGAATGCTGCTTTGCTTAATTATCTCTTTTTCACATCGGAGCAAACACATATATCATTGCCATGCCGGCAAACTAGCTTGTTCACTGTTTGATCATATGTTTGTGTTTAATTAGAGTAGTTACTTGCTGGATTGTCGATTGAGTAGTTTCAACCTTGTGATTATAGAAAAAAATAAAAGGGGACTTATGTGGACTTATGATCCAATATGGCTTAGGATAATTAATGATATTTTTCATCAAATATTATTAAAAAATATCATTAATTGTTAATTTTCAGTAACAGTTTAAAATTTTTATCACAAAAAATGTCACTAATTATAAATTTTAGTAACAGTTTAAAAAAATCATTACAAAAAAAAAAAAATCACTAATTTTTAATTTTCAGCAATAGTTTGACAAATTCGTCACAAAAATTCATTAATCGTAAGTTTTAAGGACAATTTATAGCAACTGTGACCAAAAAAGAATAAAATTACTGATTGTTAATTTTTAGCGAAAATTGCGAAAAATCGTTACAAAAAATTATCTTTAGCGACGATTTTATTAGGACTTATTTTCAGTAGTATTTGATGGAAATTCAGTCAAATTATTAAGACCTATTGATAGTTTATTGAAAAATAAATAAGATCTCTCACTACCGTCCTCTTTAGTGCTCAATTTTGAAACAGTAAAGGTAAAGCATCTTCTATGAACATGGAATTAGCATCCATTGAGCTAGTTACTTAGAGCCCCATTAAAAAGTGAATTATTTGTTGAGGACGGTTCATTACTAACAAAACTACGAAATATAATTTTATAAAACAATGGATCATAAGATCGTAAAGGAAAATGTTATACAAACTAACAGATCTTACAAATTTTCTTTATTAATTGATGTATCATGCAATAAAAAACTCATGGAATTGGGGCCAGAGCTATAGTATACTGGGTGGTGTCAATTTTTCTTAGAGTAAATGTCAACTTTATCCAAAATGTTTGGGATTTTACAAATTGACCCAGTAAAATTAGTTAAAGAAAAGAAAATTGTTATTCATATTTTACTTTATTATAAATATGTTCTAAAAATTTGTCTTTTTAGTGTTTAAAATTACACATATATGATTCTTAATGAACATTAAAATATAATTTTCTAGAAAAAATTTATAAAGAATTGTAGTGAAAACAATAACTACATTTGTCATGCTCATTAATTCTACTTATCACAAATAAAATTGTGAAAATATATTTTATTTTGATGCAATTCATAAAAAAAACCCCAATATGTGATGGCCCAACGGTTGTGTAGTACCATTTTGTGGTGTGAGATTGTGGGTTCAACTTCTATGGTGATGAGTTTGAATTATTCGTGGTGTTTATTTCTCCTTTATCTCTTCCCCATTATATAGCGATTTCAAAAAATGACAACTTGTGGACAATTGTCTTAGCTTAGATCCTTAATTAATTTTGTTGAAGATGTGATTAGAAATATGTAAAATTATAGTGTAAAATTTGATTTTGATATAAATTGTGTAGAATTTATATTGACGTAATGATCATGGTGATACTTGTTAAATGACACCACTAAATTAAAATCTTGGCTACGCCACTGCCTGGAACTTAAAACAAGGTCCACCTCAATAATGTGAAATTGTGAAATTGTTATTTTATATAGCATTACTAGATCGTAGATGTTCTTGAATTGAGAGTTGATCCTAGTATGGTTCTTGCATCTCAAATACTGACTGTCGTGCTGAATGATTCACCTTGATGTCAATGAAATATATACCTAGAGCCTTAGAGGCCAAGGAAGGTGTTGAAAACATGCTAGTCCATGTCATTGAGGTGTTGAAAACATGCTAGTCCATGTCATTTAGAAGACGTTGACTTTTGGACAGATGTTTTGATTTTTAAAGTATGGGGTCCATTTTTATTGGAATTGATATACCTAATAAGTCCTATAAAATACTAATATGGCTAGATGTGCTTACTATATACATGTCGTAGGACACAGGTGCATGTTCATGTTTATGCACGCATCTTTATATATTCATCATACTTAATTGCAACTTGTCATTGGTTTGTTATTTTCAAGAATTGGTCTTTTTGTAACTAGCCTTTTATTTGTTTTAGATGGTATGATTCCAGAAGATGTGGGGCTAAGTAGGGATTTGCAATTCTTCAAGCCCAAAAATCCCGTCAAAGGGACCCCAAGAGTCACATGCACAACCATATACCAGTGCGAGAACTTTTCGGTAAGATTAAGCTTTTTTCATCGTAGTGTGCTTTATCGTTGTTGAAAAGTTTTAAGTGCACAGAATCCAATTACAGAACGGGACATAATCCTCTCACACAGGATATGGGCCCCATCCCATGTGAGGATTGTGTTTGGTTTTGTAATTGGATTTTGTGCACATAGAAGAGTTGGTCATAGTTTGACCAAATGAAATTTGCAGACTGTCCATTTGATGTATTTACAGTCATATGCTCTGCATCATTATGCAGACTTTCATATAAGTTCAATTAATACTTGTTAGGACCCTTTGTTGTCAAATTTCATGGATCAAACCCAAGGTTGTAATTTTTTAAATTCACATGTTGGGTCAAACTAGGATTACTTTGGATTTCTCTAAGAAGTTGATTTTCTTCCAAAACTAGGATTACTTTGGAGTCCTTTAAAAAGTTGGTTTTCTTCCAAAAACAGGATTACTTTGGATTTTTTATAAGTAGTTGGTTTTCTCCCTAAACTAGACTCATTCATTAATTCCTCCAGATCTTCTTTGTGGATATTAAGGTTTATATCTGAGGATATTTTGTTAGTTTTTTTCTTTGATGTTTTGATTGAGTATTCAACTCATGGTTTAAAAAGTATACATCAAAGGGTTTTTGTTTGTTCTACACAAGAGAGAGAGTTATTCTTCGGTGGATTTTGAAGAATTCGAGCCTGAAACTTCGGTGGATTCTGGAGTGGCTCATTGTAAAGACAATTCCGAGGTGAAGATGGGTTGGAAGAGGCACATAGAGGTTGGTTCAATTAGGCGTGGATTCGCTAGGTAATTAAGAGTATACCTATGTAATTCCTTTAAATTTTCTTAGTGGATTGTTTTATGGCTGTTGCCCGTGGTTTTTTTATCACAGTTGGAGGTGTCCAATTGTGGTTTTTTCCACGTAAAATCGTTGTCTCTTTCTCTTGATTGTTTGATTGAGATTGTTGTTTACTACTTAAAATTGATACCAAGTGATTGATCCACTTTTGGTTTTATAATGCCCTGCAGTTGTGTATGTTTTTTTCTTCCTGCAACTGCTGTCATTCCCCTTCATAATCACCCAGGGATGACTGTTTTCAGCAAGCTTTTGCGGGGAACCATGCACATTAAGGCATATGATTGGGTGGATCCTGCCAATTCAGATGACTCTGTGCAACCCTCTCAACGTGAGTGGGTCTCTCTCTCTCTCTCTCTCTCTCTCTCTCTCTCCTAAAACTGATTATGGGTGTTCGACTTAAATAAGATGGTTTTGCAGCAAGATTGGCAAGGTTGAACGCTGATAGTGTCTTCACAGCACCATGCGACACATCTGTATAAAACGGATAATAAAAGTTTTGAAACTGTTGATTTTGGATTTTGATGATGTGTTCCAACCTCATAAAATGAAATGGAGAGGATACAAGTCTTCGAATGACTGAACCTAAATCTAGACCTGAATTACATAGCTCATACCCATATTGTCCTTTCATTCTACCCTGTTTCATATTTCATATAATCATGAAGTGTTTTATCCATTACTATTAGCCCTCTTCTTGTAAGACCATATTCCGAATTGAGTTGAGAACTGCAATGGCTTCCAAATTACTGGTTTCTATGTATGCATATATTTTCAACTTGTAAAATGCAGTGAAACATTCCTTGTTTGATGATCAAATTAACTCCTATTTTTATTTACTACTATTTACAGTTAACAAATTTTAGATTTATCTAGATTGTGCCGGTTGGTGACTCTTTAATTGCTCGGTTACAGATGGAGAAAAAAATACAGTAGCAAAGGAAGGAGGTGGTGACTCTTATGGATGGCTGGAAGAGATTGAGATGCCGGAGGACTCCCAAATGGACGGAATGAGTACTTGGGTCCACCAATTTCTGAATTTACTTCCTAGCTATCTAATTAAGGGCAGGCATACATCAAAATCTGAATCTTTCTTCTTCTCTTTTTTGGTTTAGTTTGCAACTTTTTTTTTGGTTCTTTTGATTTCGTCTTTGTGGTGTTCATTTTGTTTTTATATGTGAATGGAAGGTCGCTGTGTAGATGGAAGAAAGAAATTTTCGAAGAAATTTTCTTAGTTTTATACTCTGGTATATGTATATATAACATGGTTTTGACATTTTAGTAAGAAACTGGGTGTACCAGTTATGTAGTTTACAAATTCACAACAACTGTGTACAGTGTGTATGAACTGATAGGTTGGTCTGAGTTTTAAGGCTGTGTTTGGATCATGTAGGAAATTGGCAGGGGAAACAAAAGGAAAAATAGGTGAAATGTTAATGAAATATAATTATATTTCTCTTACATTTCACACATTTTTTTCATTTTTATTATTAAATTCTTACTGAAATTAATATTCCAAACATAGTCTAACCGGTCATTGATTATAATGGAAAATTTGGTTTGAGCAACAGTGTGTTTTTCCTTTTTGGTATGTAGTCATGTGAGAAAATTGAAAAACTAAAAAAAGAAAGAGTTGTAAAGCTCAGAGGGAGAAACTTAGCTAAATTCTTCAGTAAAATTTTGATTCTCTTGTCATTTCATCATGTTAGTTTTTTGTTTACAAAACTGGTAACAAGTTTTTCAATAATATAAAAATGTAAAAAAACAAAAATAAAAAACTTGTTTGTTGTATATAAATATTTTCAAACAAATAAATAAAAGTATTGTATTTAGTGAATTGTTGGAGGTGGAGGGTGGTCGGAGGTTGCCAATGGCGGCAGCCAGTGGAGGGTGGAATCGTGAAATCTATTATTTATTTAAATAGCATTAGGCATAAAGAGTCTAATTCTATTTGTTGGGGTAGAAAATATTCGTCGTCGTCTTCCGTACTCCTTGCTACCAAGTTAGAATCGCTCTAATAGAACTCCGTCTCATTGCAAACAAACAAGGGTGAGCTACCTAGCGGGTGGGTTGCCGGAAAATTCCTCCGATAGTCAAGTTAGCTTTGTTGGGAGAGAAGAGAGAATACAGAGCACTGTAGAGAGAGAGAGAGAGAGAGAGAGAGAGAGAGAGGCAATAAAAGTTGCTTACTCTCTGAGTTTGCTTGCGCCACCTTTTGTAGGCTGGTCATGCAGTCTCAGATTGTGTGCGCATTACCTCTGTTATCCTTTGCTGGACATGTGGCTGTATTGCCTTCTCCACTCCTTACACGTGTATATGTATGAACTGCCAAACAACGTTGGCTAAACTGCTAAACGGTATTGACGCATACCCAAAGCGGTTTCCTCCGCATTGGTCCACGTGGAATACCAAACCGCTCTATTACTTGGGTTGCACCAAAGACATTGCCTCTGAACACACCAATGCCAAGCTAAGCTAGGCCGGCCTTTGAGTCATAGTTGCGCTCAGTCAATACTTTGGCGGCCTTCCCTCAGGCCGGTCAGCCATGGGCGGGCAGTTAGTCATCTCGGCTAAATAGTGCGGCATTGCGCCATGCCTAACCAGGCCAATCTTGTCACGTTGCCATGACCTCTGCAACTGTGGTGCTAAAAGATGGCCCGGTCCAGGATCAGGGCTTGTGCTAAGGTAGCCCGGCCGAGATAGCTCGCCACAACACCAACTTCGTGCTGGCATAGCTTGGCTCAACACTAACACTACATTCCATGTTCCTCTCGCACGGCCCAACACCTTATTTCGTGTTGGTACAGCTCAGCCCACCATTTGACACAAATCTCCCTCTCAATTGCCCCTTAATCCCCTTTGAGTTGAGCGTGATTGGGATTATCCTCTTTGGTCGAGTAGTTGATTCTGGCCGACTCTAGAGACTTATGCCCGTCGCCTTGTCACCCATCAGTCGACCGCACTGACAACCCATCATGTTTGTGACACGTGGCACTCCGCAGATGGCCCCGTACAACCCCCATAGCTGTCATCATCATGCCATAAATTTGAAAGGTTGGTGCCCTTTGGGTTTTCGCCCATAAATAGTTAATATATATGCCCCCCCTCATCTATTACACTGTTCATCTTCTTCTTCGAGTAAAACCCTAGCTTCATCGGAGCTCGCATCGCCGTCGCTGTTCCATGCGCTCCAGGCTATCCATTTTGTACCAGTCGATTCGTCAACCTCTGCTGAAGCCCGTTTTTTGATTGGAACGAAGCTCTGAGCCATCCCTTGTAAGTTTTTCAAACTTTTTCATTCTACCTCTTCTGTATTCTTCGTGTTCTTCATTTTCCTTTACTTTTGGACTATTTAATCCCCGTAAGTGCGCCCTTCTAGTGATGAAAACGGTAGGCACTTTGGTGAAACTAGGAAAATTGAACCTAACCATAGATAAGGGGCTTTTGAGCTCGTCCCTTTTCCACGCATCAGTGTGTATTCTGATGTTTTCGGATGAACAACATCAATTCTAGACAGGACCGAGCAAAAGTTCGGCTTTTGTTCCAGAAACTGATTCCAACCAGGCTAAAATATGTTTGTGATCCCTTTGAGTAATTCACATTGCACTAGAGACCCATAGGAGCACTGAACCGAGATAGATGGACAATTTGTAGGACTAAGGTCCAGAACTGGCCTAACATCCTAGGCTTTATGACCGAGCAACAAACAAGCTTTGATAATTAAAAGCCGAGCTAGATTTTTATAGCCGTGCACTTGCTGTTGTGCTAACACGTGCCCTTCATTTGTTGATTTATTTATGTTGTATCTTTTGGAGGCGTTACAATGATGCTCATACATTTATGAAAATTATTGTCTCGATAAATTATTCTAACCTTAACTTAAAACATTTAACACAATGGGAAACTTAATTGGGGTGGTAATTGGGTTTCGATCAGATGAATTGTATTATAAGAAAATGTTGTGTTTACATGGAATTGATGGTGGGATGTGTTTCCTAAGTAAGCTAAATCTTGTGCAAGTGTGTCACGGTACCCTAACATGAAACGAGGCATATTCTAATTGTCTATGAATTTGGTTATAGAATAAGGGTGGCAGTGAGGGTCTCACATAGGGATTGTGTCCTTGGAAGGCCGTTGCTCCTTGGTAGACCATTGATGTTACAACTCGAGTATATAATTCGGGGCGTAGGCATTCTTGGTGCTTATCTTGGTATAGGGCCAAGGGGAGGTTCGAATAGCTTCGTGTTCCATTACTTAATGGTTGGGTAGGAAAGGCAAATTCCTTGGGGAATTGCCTAGAACTTACTTAATGAACGACTAACCTTGGAAATGAAACCTATTATAAGCTCTGTTTGATTATTACTACTGCTATATGTTATGTGTATGCCTATATTAAGACTGTGTATTGGATTAGGAAAAAAGGGTGGGGTGTGTGTGCGTTTACTAGGAATTCAAAACTCATGGCGTTTCATGCCAAGTATTAAAGATTATTAGTAGGTCAAAGGCAAAGCTGAAGTATTTGAAGATGTATGGCTACCTTAGGAGAAATATAAATTAGTTTTGTAAACATATTGGTTTTAAATCTCTTGTTGTATTTAAGCCATGATTTTGTAATTATTATTTTATAAATCTTTTGCATTACCTATCCCTTATATTCTCGTCGACTTATGAGGACGTTGTGTTAATATTTAGTTAAGATCTGTCAAAAAGTAACTTTGCTATCTAAGGTGTTTAGACTTAGAAAGGAGGCTATATTGACTCCTCCAACCTTCTTGGGATCTTACTTGGTTAATATTGACCAAAGGACTCATTAGTAACGTTTCCTACGCTTTCAACCTTAGAAAAACCCTATAATTATTTGTTAATGTATTGTTTGATGTTCTTGAATTTTTGGGGCGTTATAGTGGTAGCAGTAGTGGTGGTGGCGATTGTGGTGGCTTGATGCTAGTGGTGGTGGTAGTAGTAGTAACAGTGGTGGTGGCAGTGGTTGAGTTTATAATAGTGTACATCTAGGTTTATATTTAGTATTTATAAATTCAGTCAAAATTAAATAAGTTATATATCACTTAAAATTTTCTTAACTTTTAGTTTATATTTTAGGAGACACTTAAATTTTTTAGTAATATCAATTATGATTACCAAACGAGTTAAATTAAGGGAGATTTACCAATAAGTCCCATATTTTGGATTTGTAATCCATATAGTCCTATACTTTTTTCTTGTGATCCATTTAGCCCTTTTGGATGTGTAATGACTTATTTGCTCGTCACATTGGAGTGTCACATTTGGAAAAAATAAACTAAAGAATTTTTTAGTATCAGATCATACTCGCCACGTTAGAGTGTCACATTTGAAAAAAGTACACTAAAGAGTTTTTAATTTTTTTAGAGTATCACTTAATATATTTAATTTTAAGTACTGAATTAAATTTCAAATATCACCTTATTTTTCCGAAAATTATGTTCTTCCTATAGGTTTAAAAATTATGTTTTCTAACTTGTTTTTAAAAATATAATTTGAGTCAAAATTGAGGCGTGACACTTTTCTTTGTTTATGAGCACCTAGGTTACAAAATAATGTTTTATAACTTAAAAAATTATTATTATTATTATTTGCTAAATAGTAGTTTACTTGAAATTATGCTTTTACTTGCAGTTATGCTTTTATAAACATTAGATTATACGCCATTTTTTTAAGAGGAAATATCATTTTACCTCTCAAACTATTACGCGAAAATTAATTTGGCACCCAGATTTCGTATTATTTTAATTTAACACCTAAATTTGTTTAAATATGATCAATTTACCCCCGCTGTTTGTTTCCGTTTACAAATCAAATATAATGTGTTGAGTTGTCCCCTAAACTATTATTTGGAGGGAAAGTAAAGGCTTTCCTGCCATTTCTAGTCATTCCCCTTCAGATATTTAATATAAAAATAGAGAAAAGAAAACAAAGCATGTTTGTCTCATAGTTTGAGAGAGAAAATGAGGAACAATCGAGGGTCAAGAAATCAGGAAAGAAGGAAGTCAATTGAAAGAAGATGGACCTCAAGTGGCCTGGAAGACGTGGTGCGTCTTTTATGGACGACGAAGGATGATACAAACATCATGGACTGATGCAATCCTGGTAGGAGGTTTCTCAGCTGTCCCAATAGTGGTTGAAATCATTTCACCTGGATAGATCCAACTGTGTCACGGGTAGTGCAGATCGTCCCTGGATTGTTCAAGAAGGTCAATAAGCTGAAGCAAAACTACATACAAGGAATGGAAGAAAGAGAAAGCTATGGATATGCTTGGTTATCTTACGGTGCATTATTGTGTCAATATGGTTTCTAATGTAAGGTTGTAGAGTCAAAGATTTATTTTAAAAAGGCACATTAAATTAGTATTACATTACAAATCGATGTTCAATAAGCATAAAATCAACAAATAAACAAATATTTAACATAAATACCATGAACAGGTGCTCCATTTGTTCGACTGCCATCCTTTTCTCTCCGAACCCAACCCATCATTCAATATCAATTTCCAATGTGATTTTGTGACCTTCGTTGAATGCTAAACCTTGATTTCTATATTGTGTGAGAAATTTGAAAACCTTAAGTTTGATTTGCAAGAGAAAGGGACCCTAATCAACTGTTCAACACTACAACTTGATTTGGAAGCCAAAGCCTTTTATATTCCTTCCAAATAATAGTTTAAGGGGACAACTCAGCACATTTCGTTTGATTGTAGAAGAAAACAGATGGCGGGGGAAAAATTGATCAAATTTTAAAAAGTTTAAAGTGTCAAATTAAAATAATCGAAGTCTAGGTGCTAAATTGATTTTCGCATAATAGTTTAGGAGACAAAATGGTATTTCCTCTTCTTTTTCTTTTAATAAATTTTATTATGTATATTTGATCAGTGAGTACTGGGTTGAGGGACTTGTAATCAAGATCACAAAAGACTTATCAAATAGTTTTGGTGGACGGTTAATTATTGATGTAGAACAAGTAGTTAAAGAATTTTTAGAATAATTGGACGAGTAAAAAGTAAATAAAAAATCAAATTTAAAGTAAAAACGTATTTGTAATGAGCTTGGAATCCTCCCAAATTTTGTGTATTCCTTATGGATGCAATGTGTTCTTGGTCTACTAACATGATATCTAGTCTTGTGTAACATTTTCCGCTGCGTACACAATACATTTGCACTTAATTCCTTCACTTTCAATTTTAACACTCGAATTCTTAAACTTAAAGTCAAGTTTCAATATTACTCTTCCATCTACTGGCATTAATGAAATTGACATATGAGTTACACATAATATTTTTCTCGTTTCATTAACACGTCTACACTTTCACTAGAAGCTTATTTTGAATATTTCACTTTTAATTGTGTCCTAATGTTACATATAAGTTAATTAATTATAATGACTCGTTAATGTCAAATAAACAAAAAGATATATAGAAACTTATTAAGATTGAATGCCATAAAAAAATGCCTAAAAAAACGTAATGTATAATTTCAATTAATCCCCCTACAATATAAAAAAAGAATCTAAATTACATATTTCAAAAAAATTCTACAATATATAAAAATTCTAGATACATAACTTTATTGTCATTGAAGAGTTCAAGTCAAGGTCAAGATCAAGTTAAGGTCATGGCAGACTTGCTTAAAACTTCTAAGTCAATATTAGAGAAGACTTTTTATGTAAACTTTTATTAAACCTAGTGACAAATCAAAGCATGTAGGGTAGGTTTTCAAATATTGAAAGACACGTCACAAAAATTTTAATTTTTTATTTTATTTTATTTGTGGCCAAAACCCCTCTATTAGGGCTTTTTTTAGTGAATAGAACAGTTTAAAAGTTTGTGTACTTCATAAACCTCTTGAACATGAAGCGTCTACTTCATGAAGGATAAACAAATATGTTTCTTTTTTTTCTTTTTTGTTTTGTTTTGTTTTGTTTTATTTTGTTTTGTTTTGTTTTTTTTTTGGGACAATCTTATATTTTCATATATATTTGAGAGATTTGATTGAAATCAAATCAAATATTTGTTGCATAATTCAAAGTATGAATAATCACCTTATGTTGTGAAACATGTGGCTGACCATAATAAATGTGGTTGATGAAATATTGTTAACTGTTAATATGGTAGATAAAATAGTAATAGGAATAGTATTTTTTTTTTTTAAAGATCGGCAAAAGAAACTTCATTGATGAATGCAAAGCATGACAATATACATCAATAAAGAAGATGAATGCACAAACATCATAGCAAAGCGGAATGATCCTAACAAAGTTGGCACCATTTAGGAAGCCCAATCATCTGCAAGTATCACAACAAGTTAGTTAGCAATTGTAGACACCTCATTTTTGACCACCCTTAAGACTTAGGCGTCTCAGATTGATCACCCAATGATGAAAATTATAACGATCCCGGTTTTGACTTGACTCTTGTGGTATTCCGAACTCGGGTTTAGTGCTTTCATATTGTTGTTTACCTCTTTCTTCTCTTATATCTTTTTGAAATTGGTTTTTGGGTTGTTGTGATTGTGTTTGGGCAGGTTGGTCACTTGTTTTTCAAACCTTGTGTTGCCCAGAATTTTGGTCCTTTGCTCGAGTGGCACTTCCTGCGCTTGAGCGGGCTTTGCAAACACTCAGTACTTTTGCAGGTCTACAAAACTACTGGGAGAGTGATTTCTCCGCTTAAGCGGTGTTTCCTACGCTCGAGTGGCCTTTATTGTGCTCGAGCGTTGGTCTCTTATCTGCAAAACTACTGAATGTGTGTTTTCTACGGTCTAGGGTCATTTCTTGCTCTCGAACGGTGAGTGTCTTGGTAATTATGTCTTGGTACTCGAGTGGCCTCTCATATGCTTGAGTGGAATAACTTTTTGTGTTTGACGCTTGAGCGGCACTTCTTGCGCTCGAGCGGATTGTGCGTATATCAGATCGCAAAAATGACTTTTTACATCACTTTTTCAGACCTTTTCTCCCTAAAACCTAAAGTTGAGACTCTTTCTCTCTCTCTCTCTCTCTAAATCACTTTCTCTCTCTATATATATATATTTGCACCTAGTTCTAGTGATTTCCTCACCCAAATCCCTTTGATAAAAAAGGTAGACCATCTCAAGATCTCCATTTTGATCCGATTGGAGTTGGATTTGGGCATCTTTGAAGTTTCACTCTTGCTTGGCTTGTCTTCTCTCTTTGAGGTAAGGGTTTTCTACACTTTCATATGATTTTTAGCTTAGTTATTTGTCGTTGTGTAACAATGGTGGGATTTGGGAGCAGTTTGAGTAAACTTAGGGTTTGGGGTGTGAAATAAAAAGAGGGATTTCTAAATGAATGTGAAATAAATGGTTATGGGGTTGAATGTGAGGATGCGTTGTGGTTAAATACTTGATTTGGGCCATTTCGGTTGATATATGGAAAAATGGGGTTTTGCCCTAATGGGTTAAATTGTTATTTTATACAAATAACTAAAATTGATAATGATAATCTGCAATTGGATGATTGTTGATGTACATGCTGGAGTTGGACACATGTTGTCTCTCACCTATGAAAATTTTAATAATTTATCTCTTGAGAAGATTGTACATCTGTTTAGAAATATCTGTTTTGGGCTATCGGTGGAGGATAAGTATGATTGTTGTAGAAATTGCATGTGAATTAGGTAAATCGAAACTAATCTAATGTTGGTTGTCATTGAATATGACTATGTTTTAAATACATTGTATATGTATGATGTTTGGGAGGAGAAAATGGATGTACTCCATTGTTTGGGAGAAGATAGGTGATGGACTCATTGAAATTAAGTTGGCCGAAGTGTCCAGGGTGAAAGTCTTGAAATCTTATGTATATATGGGTGCCGATCCCACGGATGAAATTTTCGTAAAATGGTAGATTTGAAGTGTTTGTGTGGCAATTGTGTTGATTAGATAACCACTGAGTTGTAGTCTCAGTTGGGTTGTTGAAGGATAATGGAATTGGCTAATGAATTGAAGAAAAGTGGAATAAGATATGAACTTGGTATTTCTTGATGATATAAGAATGTAAATGGTTTGTCACAGGCATTGTATATGCACATTGTACTTATATCTTTGTTAAATCTCATATATTGTGTTAGATTATTCATGCTGGGCTTTGGCTCACCCTATTTGGGAAAAACCATTTTCAAGTGCTGGTGATATACCTTTGCCAGGACAATAGCTTGGAGGGACCTATGGGAGCAAGAGCTTCTTTTTTTTGTTATATTTTGTATAGCCAAGGGCTTTAAATTGCATTGAGCTAGGCTCATTTTTTTTTGTAACCAAGCAATGACTTGGAAAGATGAAAGCCTATAGGGCATATTATTACCTGTTTAGTTTTCAATTCTCTTATCGTTGCAACACATGCTGTAGATTCAGAATGAATATTTGTAAATGTATATTGCATGTGTTAACATTCGTAAACGAACTCTGATGAATGAAAGTATTTTATTTCTATTATTCTTCAGCTTACAAGTTGGATTTATTATATTATTTTGGGGCGTTTCAAAAATTATGTTGTACAAACGCTCGATTTCCTCAGCCAAAAGCCTCGATTTTGAGTCTTAGAAACCTACAAACCTTGCACCACTTTTGGACCAAAACAGAATTTTTTCAAGCCTGACCACCCAGAGGCCTGTGGTCCAACTAGTGGTCGGCTGGCTAGAAATTAGTGGTTGGCTGTCCCCCACTTGGCCGGTCGGCCAGGTGTTCCGGTAGAGAAGATATTTGTTGCCAGCTGTCCCCCCATGTGCATGCACTATGCTAGCTGGCTTAATACATATATTTTCGAGATATCAACCAGTTGTTCTATATATAGAGAGCCATACCTTATGTTTTTAGGTTAGAAAAAATTCCAAGAGTTCAAATTCTTGAAAATATCTCTCTCTCTTTCTATCTTGCAACCTATATACACTATATCTATACTACCTAAACCAAATTTTTAGGCTCCTTACTGAGGTTCTTGAGCTTAAATTTCAGCACTTGAGGGTGAGAATTTGTTGGTTTGTGAATCAAAGTGTTACTCCTCTTCAAGAGGTATAACTTCTAGCTTCTTTACAATACTTTTTCCTATCTTTACTTGCTGTTTTTGGACTATTTTCCTACTGTTTTTATGGGCTGAAACTTGTGGCTTAAAGCTATCAAAGATAGAGAGGTAAACCACCCTTCTTTGAACCTTATTTTCTAAGATTTTGCCCTTGTGTTTCCCATCTATTTTTCAACTTTTTCCTACTGATTTTCAGAGTTTTTCAGAGGCTAAAAATGTGGTTTTGAGGTCTCAAAAAGTGGGGTCTTTGGCTTGTTTACTAGCTTTAATTCACTTCAATTTGTGTTTACTTTTCTAGCTCTTCTATGATAATTTCAGCACTGTTTTAGCTGTCTTTAGGACTGTTTTTGTGTGTATAATTCATTTATGCTTTATACGGTAGGCTTGTAGTGTAGTGGTCCTCATAGGTTTGGTGGTTTAGGCCTTAGTCACCAACCTATTTGAGTTGATAGCATTTATTTTATGCTTTTCATACTTGTGTTCACACTTAATCATCTCTACACTCTCCCTCCTTTCTTGGCTTTTTATTTGTTTGAGAGTTGTTTCAAATGAGTGTTGTTTAAGCATGAGAAAGAGACCCTTCCATACTTAATGGTTTAATCTCTTTGGAGGTTCATTACCAGGGCATTACATCTCTTTCATGTCCAAAATAACTTCTTGTTTGACACTTCCCTCCATTTAGTGGACTTAGTTCTTATTCTTGGACTAAAATGACTAATGAATGGAAAGATAAGTAAAAGAGGCAATAAAATGAGATTGAAAGAGGTAACGAGATAATAAAATCAAGTTTGGGTTCAATCGGACGTTAGTTCAACCCATTGAGTCTTGAACCGTTTCATACTGTTTAGTGATGATAATGGTTCAAGATTCAAGGTCTACCACTTCCCTTGATCAATTCCATGATATGGAGGAGGTTTTGTGGGTCTTTCATTATCATTTATTGAGATTTTGTTCCTCGAGTCATAGATCATCATGCAATGAGTTTGTGTCAATTGATGATTTGCGAATTGAGCCTATCTCTCCTTTGATCTGCTTGATGATAAGGAGAGGCAGGGTAGAAAAACATCCCCTAAAAATACTCTGTTTATGCTCTGTTTCATGTCTGTTGTAGCAAGGTAGTGGCAAAAAACTAGTGGCCGACCGGCCACCTCACTGTACAGCCGACTACTTTTCTTGGCCGGCCGGCCACCCATTTCATTTTAGATCAGCAGTGCCATTTTCATGGCAGAATAGAGCAGAGGCTAGGGTGAAAACAGTTCAATTTTCTGACTGCAAAACAAAACCATTATGGCAGCCAAACAAAGGGCATTTTTGGGTGGAAATTCGCATTCATGCATGAACGATTCTTCGTTCCCTGTGGCTCATTAAAGTGTGTTAATAGTAGTATATTGTACTGAGACTAATTTATTCCTTTGAACTTGTAATAGCTTAGTTAATTAATTTCATGTTGTAATTAATTAATTAGATTCATTTAAATTTGTAATAATTAGCTAGTGTAGTTAATTCATTTCTTTGGTGATGTAATAGTTAGTTCATTAGGACATTCATTCGGACCCTCTTGTATTAGGGCAAAATTGTAATAATGTGTATGTCTTCCGACCCCCATTTCTTTATCCCTTTTATTTACTCGCTTATGATGGATAGCATAGAGCATCATGTTTTAATTAGCATTTTCCATGACTTGCATCCATTCGTCTTGCATGCATAAGTATTCGACTCATCATACTAATCAAATGTCAATTTCAAATTCCTTATTCGAATACATGCTTTGTCGCATGCCTTGAATTGACTCACATGCCATACTAGTAGCCGAGCCTAATAGTTGCATTTTGTATGTGTTGCATTAGTCACTTGCATATTAGAGCATGCATTTTTCTAATTGTTTTATTTATTTTGGCTTGCCTTGGAGTACTAGGTGAGTATTTATTGTTTTAGCATATTGTATGCATGTGATTGTTGCCATATCAAGCATAATACCATGAGGCTAAGTGCTTAAGTGACGTACCTGTTTGAATGCTAGTGGATGAAGGCTAATTGCTTAAATTAGGATGTTTTAACTAATGTATATACAAGTTCACCTTTTTAAGTGATGCGTATTCAAAACTCGTTTCAAACAAACATAAGATCAAAGTGTTCCAACTTTTGCTAGTCTATACTTGTGTACATCACATAGTAAATTAGCATAATAATTGGAACAAGAGCATATACTGTGCATAAGATTCACATGATGAGTAGTAGAGGCTGATCTCTGATCGAGTAAGTGGGGTGTTTAATTCATGACCTTCCCCTCTCATACCTAAGTTCTCGAACCAAGGCACTTTGGTGATGATGGATAAGTGGCCTTTGGCACGAGTCTTAGGTTTCCTAAATTTTTAAAAATATTTAGGTGGCGACTTTGTAATTTGGAAAAGCGATCCTTTTTTGGCATTTTTGATTCAAAATCGATTTTCCAAAAGATTTGCTGGATTTGGACTCATTTGTATTTATCTATTTTACATTGCACTTGTGAAATCAGATTCAGAATCACAGGAGTCCGAACTGTAGGGCTATCGTATTCGAAAGGAGCACAAAAAACAATCTACAACAATCAACCAACTAAGAACAAAAATACAGAAACTAGTAAACAAAAACATAATAGGACCCCAGATCTCTCGAAATTAACCAACTAAAATACCTCCATACTCATATTCTTCAAAGCCTTTTCCTAGGTAATCCAAAGCTACCGACAATACTTCTAAACCCTTGCTGCAATAGACTCCTCTACTGCACTCAAGCCAACTTCCAAAATAACAACAAAGCAAAGCTTCACACACTATTGCTATGCTACGATTATGCCGAAGGCATCAACGAAGCATAACTTCATGCACTTACATTGCTTCAAAACACCCTAGCCAGCAGCAGATCATCCAATTCCCTTGCTACAGAATCTCACTTGTCGGATCCCATAGAGATATTAGTCATCCTAAAAGACTTTTGGATTCCACTCTCCCCAAATTGATTTGATTTTAAGCTTCAAATTTTGATTCTTGAATAAAAACCACATCCACTTTTCAAGACACAATAAGATCCTTTATTCTTTACCTCGTTTTTGGCTTCCCACCACCTGAGAGGCCAATATAAAAAAATTCCCATTGGAAGTTGCCTATTCCCCAAATAGACCGAATCATTCTTTCTGACCATTCTTTTCTTCTTTGACTTCTTAATACCTCTAACATTCCACAAAATGATCTTTATCACTTGCGATTGCTGATTTTTTTGAATTTAGCCTTGTTGTTCAGCTCAATTTTGATGAAATCATTGATAAAAACATCCTTACGACCCAGCAAATCGATGCCAAAAGTTTTAGCAACTTGGATGGCCTGATCAGAAGGAGATGAATGCTCATCCAGAATCTTTTGTTATAGATTTGAATGGCTTGAGAGGAGAGTGATGACTGAGAATCAGTGGGAATAGAAGGCAAAACTAGGTTAGAACTAGGTTTCTTCCCTTTTGACCATTTTTGAAGCTTAATAAATCAATCAAAGATTGTGTTTGGTTTAAGAATTTGAGAAGGAATTTAGAAAGGGAAAGAAAAAAGATGGTTAATATGTGAATATAATATACCTACATTTTATCTATTTTTACACACTTTTTTTTTCCCTTTCCAAATTTCTCTCCAAATCCATGAGCCAAACACAACCTTAAATATTAGGCTTGAGGTTGGAATAGGATCCACATCATAAGGGTGATTCTATTTGCACCCAAATAGTAATATAGTACCCTAATGTAAATTTATTAATAAGGACAATACACATTAAATCCTAAAATAAAATATTTTTTTTCTCATGGCACACCCAAAATACATATACGTATTCTTTATATTCAACTCTATTCATCTTCTTTCTAAAGTTTCAATCATTTTTTCTATATCTTCTTTCTCACTGAAAATATAACGATTCCGATTTAGACCTGATCCGTTTATTATTTTGGATCGGGATTCCTTGTCTTATTTGGTTGTTCTTATCCTTATTCATCTTATTCTTGATTGAGTTTGGTTGTTTGGATGTCTTTGTTGCATTTGTAATAGGTCGGGAGTTTGTGTTTTTAAAAGAACTATTGCCCAGATTTTGGTCAGTTTGCTCGAGCGGTCCTTTGTTCGCTTGAGAGGTCTTTGAGAACTAGTATATTTGCAAGCCTGCAAAAGTATTGGAAGGGTGTTTTCTTCGCTCGAGCAGTGTTTCTTGAGCTCGAGCGATCTTTCTGGTGCTCGAGCGCTTAGCCTTTGTCTACAAAACTATTGGGAGGTGGTGTTTTTCGCTTTAGCCGTCTCACTTATTGTGTCTGGTCACTCGAGTGGTGTTTTGGTCGCTCGAGCGGCCTGCGTGTATATTAGTTCATAAAACTCACTTTTTGAGTTACTTTTTCATATCTCTCTTTCTCTAAACATTTTAAAACCCTAAATCTAGACCTTCTCTCTCTAGAACTCATCTTCTACCTTCAAATACACTCTCATCCATTGATCTCTACACCCTAGTCCCTTTGATAAAAAGATAGAGCTCGCCTAGAGCTTCATTTTAATCGGAGCAAAGTTGGTTTTCAACTTCATCAAAGTTTCTCCACTCTCTCCCTTGCCTTCTAGCCTTGAGGTATGGATTTCTCCACACTTTTGTATGGTTTTTAACTTGGTTATTTGTTTTTCTAAACAATATTGTGGTTTGGAGATTTTTGGATAAACCTAGGGTTTTGGTTTTGAAATCAATAGAGGGGTTTTCAAATGGTTTCTTGGAAATGATTGTGGATTTGTAAATGTGGTTGAGTTGTAATAAAATGGTGGATTTTTATCCTTGGAATTGATTTATAAAGAATAAGGGATTTTGCCCTAAAATATGAGTACTTGATTTTGTAAAGATGAAATGAAAAGTATGTTGGGTTTTATGGAATTGGAATGATGATGATGATGGTGGTGGTGGTGGTGGTAGAGTTGGATATGCATTACCACTCCCATCTTGAAATTTTGGAAATTTTATCTTTATTGAAAATTATCTATCTATTTAGAGATATCTGTTTTGGGGTTATCAGTGGAGGATAGCTATGATTGTAGAAATTGCATGAGTATTAGGAGAATTGAAACTAATTGCTCATCCATTCGCATTGAGTATCATGCATACTTAACACATTGAAAATGTATTTTGTTTTAAGAAAAATGGGTGAATACCTTGGTAAATCTGGGTAGGGAGTGTGGTTATGGTATTATTGTTGTCTTGTGTGTCCTTGGTGAAAGTCTAGAAACCCTCATAGTTAGGTGCCGAGCCTTCCAGTTAGTACCAGCAAAAATGGCAATTGGTAGTGCTTATATAGCCTACTTAAAGACATGTACCTAGAGATTCCCAGTGTTGTATCCACTGCCCTGTTTTCTATTGTAAAGAAAATGATTTCCTGAATTGTGGTATAATCTGGCATTGCATGGCTTTTGGAAAGAGATGCAAAAAGTTTTGACATGAGTATTGCATATGCACTCACCTTATAACTTTGTTAGAATTCATACACTGTGTTAGAGTATCTCTACTGGGCTTTGGCTCACCCTATGTGGAAAACCATTTTCATGTGCTGATGATATGCTTCCACCAAGGTTGTAGCTTGGGAGGACGTAGAGCCAAGAGTTTCTTTTTGTTATTGTTGTAATTATTTTGTACAAGCTTAGGGGTTTATTTGCATTGAATTTCAAACTCACTTTTGTTATACCCAAGCATTGTCTTGAAAAGTTGTAGCCATTAGGGCATTTATATATCTGTTTAACTTTTATTTCATACCAGTAACTCATAGCACATGCTATAGATTCAGGGTTAGGACTTATGAATGTATAATTGCATGTGTTACTTTTTGTACAATGGGATCATATGAATGAAAGATAATTACTTCGGCACACGTTATTATTTAATTAATATTGTGAGATGGTTTTATTGTTATATTTTTGGGGTGTTACAACTTGGTATCAGAGCTACCAGATTTGAATAATTTGGGATCATGGGATGTGGTTTTTACCACAATAGGTTATCTCGCTAGTTTGTGTTAGAAGTGAACCTGGTATGCTATGTGATAACATGCTTATGTGACTAGATGGGTATGAGATTTAATTTCTAAGATATTGATTGGATCTATGAGTTTCTAGAAGTATTTCTAGAAGAGCACTTGATCACTGTTATTTCTAACTAGAACCTTGGCAACGTTGCAGGATGATCATTATATAGGAAGGAAATTCATATATGTTTACGTGACTACGTGCTTATGTGGAGTGAATTAATTGTTGTCTATCGCATTAGGACGCAATTGAGTTAGCTTCAGTATATTTGTAAATGTGCTAATCTCTTGTGTTACCTTTATTAAGCTGTCAAGACGTGGATGTGGTAGGTGTGGCAGGCCTAGACGATAGGAGGTGCCATTACCAGATTATATTCCGGTGTAGGAAGAAGGGGTTGGTCAGGCCAATGTGGCCGAACTAGTGGGTTAGTAGGCCATGGGTGCTTTAGCTCGTGAGATAGCTGGAGCTTTGCGGGAATCCATGGACATTCTCAAAGCTGAGAATCAAGTCCAGGCCCATGTAGCTAAGATAGGGCCGTCATTTCTAAAGAGGGAGTTCTTCTGGTCTAATTTGGATGAGTTTTTGGGGTATCCGAAGGAGCCACTGAAAGCGGATGATTGGTTAGAGTAGATGGTGAAGACGTTCGAGATGTTTGGCATCGAGGATGATGGGCTGTGAGTGACCTTGACATCCTACCAGCTAAAGGGAGATGCGGGTCAGTGGTGGAAGTACGTGCGTGGGCACATTATGGTGACTTGAGAGGCCTTTGTTAATGCCATCCAGGACAAGTTCTTACCTCCCACTGTTAGGGAGAAGTTGAGAGAGCAGTTTCTGAAGCTCAAGCAGCTTAACACACTAGTGGTCGAGTTTGAGGCTGCCTTTACTAGTTTGTTGAGGTTTGCACCCGAACTTGTGGCGATGGATGAACGTTGTTGCATTGAGTTCGAGAAGAGTTTGAGGACTGTGTTTCTTTCCAAAGTAGTTGGGTCTGTGATTAGGGACTACAGATGCTTGGTGGAGGAGGTGGCTTATCTGTAAACCGTGGTACAGTCGGAGGAGGAGTGGATAAAGGGCTCCAGACAAAGGAGTCAGGAGGTTCAAGTGGAGACTAGGGACAGTAAGAGGCAGAGGGGTTCCATCCCACAGTAGTCCTAGCTAGCACAGTCTTGATCTACCTTTTCGATACTAAGTTTGGGTTCTAGAAGAGGTGGTCAAGGAGGGATCACTTGCTCTGAGTGTGGTCAGTTGGGCCACAAGTCTTTAGTTTGCCCGCAGAGAGAAGGAGGGCAACTGTCTGCACCGTTTGCGGCTTGTCCTCAGAGCTAGAGTTTGGGGAGAGGACAGCTGCCTACCTGTTATCAGTGTGGGAAGTCAGGGCACGTAAGAAGGTTTTGCCCTCAGTCAGGTGACATATCTTGTGCGTCTGGTTCGAGGCAGACACTGAGCCATCAGCCTACACCATTAGCATAGGCCTTGAGGGCCAATCAGGGAGCCTCTTTAGCTCAATTAGTGTATCATACTTATGCTTTGAGGGGTGAGCAGTTAGGTAGAGTAGAGACCAGATTTGTTGCCACTACCTTCGGTAGTGAGAGGTAACTTCTTGTTGTGTAATTTTGTTGGCAATATGTTAATTGATATTGGGGCATCCCATTCTTTTATTTCATCTGTATTCGTATCAGCATTGAGGTTAGAAGTAGCTCAGTTAGTGTCTCCACTCAGGGTAGAGTCAGCTATTAGTGGTGAGGTTATGTTGAACCAGGGGTGTTGGGGTTGTGAGATAGAGGTTGTCGGTCACCGATCGCCGACTTTCTTTTGCTTTTGTTGATTGATATGTCGAGTTTTGATTTTATTTTGTGCATGGATTGATTATCATCTTATCAGGCCATTATAGATTGTTACCGTCAGAGAGTTACGGTGTGCACCTCGAGTGGTGATTATTTTTATTTCCTAGGGGACCGAGTTGATAGAGCCTTGTTGCCCATGTGTGATTTGCGTGGTCGAGTTGAGCTTAGTCTCGTTCTTGCTACATTCTTCGATGTTAAGAGTGATATGGTCCGAGTAGAGTTGTTGAGGGTAGTTTGTGAATACCCGGATGTTTTTCCTGAGGATCTCACTAGTTTACCACCTCACCATAAGATTAAGTTCTCTATTGATTTAGTGCCTGGCACGACACTGATTTCCATGGCACTGTATAGATTTGCACCTGCCAAGTTGAGTGAGCTGAAGATTCAACTCCAAGAATTGCTAAATAAGGGCTTTATCCGCCCTAGTACTTCGCTTTAGGGAGCATCGACTCTCTTTGCTGAGAAGAAGGACGACACATTGCGATTTTGTATCAATTATTGGAAGTTGAACTGGGTGAGCTTAGTCTTGTTCTTGCTACATTCTTTGGTGTTGAGAGTGATGTGGTCCGAGTAGAGTTGCTGAGGGTAGTTTGTGAATACTCGGACGTCTTTCCCGAGGATTTCACTAGTTTACCACCTTACCGTAAGATTAAGTTATCTATTGATTTAGTGCCTAGCACGACACTGATTTCCATGGCACCGTATAGATTGGCACCTACCGAGTTGAGTGAGCTAAAGATTCAACTCCAAGAATTGCTAAATAAGGGCTTTATCCGCCCTAGTACTTCGCCTTGGGGAGCATCGACTCTCTTTGCTAAGAAGAAGGATGGCACATTGCGATTTTGTATCAATTATCGGAAGTTGAACTGGGTAATTGTTAAAAACAAGTACCCAGTACTGCGTATAGATAATTTGTTTGACCAGTTGAAGGGGTCATGTTGCTTTTCTAAGATTGACTTGAGGTTAGGTTATCAACAGTTGAGAGTGAAGGAGGAAGATATCTAGAAAATGACATTTCGTGCACAGTATGACCATTATGAGTTCCTAGTGATGCCTTTTGGGTTAACCAACGCACAAGCCTTGTTTATGGATTTGATGAACTGAATCTTCCGTGAGTTCTTAGACCGTTTTGTGGTTGTCTTTGTTGATGACATCTTGATTTACTCACCCTCTGAAGAGTAACACGAGAAACACTTGCGGATTGTACTTGAGTTACTTAGAGCCCACAAATTGTATGCTAAGTTCGAGAAGTGTGAGTTCTAGTTGGAGGAGGTGAAGTTCTTGGACCATGTGGTATCCGGGGAAGGAGTGACTGTAGACTCTTTCAAGATAGAGGCAATGCAAGATTGGGAACAACTTCAGAATGCCTTTGAGATTCGGAGTTTCTTGGGGTTGGCCGAGTATTATTGACGTTTTATGAAAGATTTTTCTAGATTAGCCTCACCATTATCTAAACTGACGAGAAAGGGAATCAAATTTGCGTGGAGTGAGACTTATGAGAAGTCATTTCAAGAGCTTGCGGTTAGACTTACCATTGCTCTAGTGTTGATCATTCCGGAGAGGGGTTTGGGTATTGTGATGCGTCTTGGGAAGGTTTGGATTGTGTCTTGATGCAAGAGGGGAAAGTAGTGGCATATGGCTCACGTCAGCTGAAAACACATGAGAGAAACTATCCTACTCATGACTTAGAACTAGCAGTAGTGATTTTTGCTTTGAAAAACTTGAGACATTATCTATATGGTGAGAGGTTTGAGGTATTCTCCGATCATAAGAGTTTGAAGTATCTGTTTTCATAGAAAGATTTGAATCTAAGGCAGAGAAGGTGGATGAAGTTTATGGAGGATTACGACTTTAAGTTGCACTATCATTCGAGAAAGCCCAAGATAGTGGCCGATACCTTGAATAGGAAATCCATTAGCAGTGTAGTTAGTGTTGCCATCCGAGAATGGGAGATGTTGGGCGCTATCGGCGAGTTTGACTTGCATCTTGGCAAGTCCGTTGAGTCTGTAGCTTTGTTTAACATGATTGCACAACCTACGCTTGTGAGTTGAGTTACAGAAGCACAACGGGGTGATCACAAGGTAGAGTCTATCCAGGGGAAGATATTTAGTGGGAATGTAGAGAAGGGCTTGAACGTGTATGTTGACTCGAGTATTAGATATCTTGGTCGTTTTTTCATGTTGGAGTCTTGTAAAGAGGAAATACTCCGAGAGTTCCATCATTCGCGCCTTATGGTACATCCGAGAGGCACAAAGATGTATCACGACCTTAGTTGCTAGTTTTGGTGGAGGGGAATGAAGAGAGACGTAACCTTTTTTGTTTCAAGGTGCCTTACTTGTCAACAAGTAAATGCCGAGCATCAGAGGCCAGCGGGTTTGTTGCAACCCTTGCCTATAGCTGAGTGGAAGTGAGAGCATGTCACGATAGATTTTGTTATGGGTCTTTCGAGGATTCAACGGGATAATAATGTTGTGTGGGTGATAGTTGATCGGTTAACCAAGTCAACACACTTTGTACCTATACGCACGAGTGACTCAGTAGATTATCTTGCTGACCTTTATGTTAGGGACTAGGGGTGGGCGTTGGTTGATTGTGGCCACAAAACCTCCAATCCGCCATCTATCTACCAGATTGGCAGATTGGAGAAACTCAATCCGCATTCGTCCACCAATCCGGCGGATGCAGATTGGTGGATGGATGCGAATCGGTTTGGCGGTTTAAAATTTTACAAATTTTCAATATAATTCAATTGTGCACTTCCTCAAAAAAAAAAAAAAAAAAATGCACTTCTTTCCTCAACCACCACATTGTGCAATGCATATACAAACATTGTGTGGTGGGCAAACATTGTGCATGCACTGTCAAATATATTACAACAAACATTGTGCATCCAAACAATAGTATTACAACAAACAACCTGGGCAGTGGACTGTGGGCACAACAAGGCAGCACAAATTTTCAACATACAACCATCCAAAATAAAGTATTACAATCATCCAAAATAACATATTACAGTCATCCAAAATATTTAAAACGTCTTAATACAATCATCCAAAATAAAGTATTACAATCATCCAAAGAAAAAAAGTTTCAACCAATAGTCATATTTTGAAAATAACTTAAAAAGAAGCAAAAAAGCCATTTATTTCATTGAGCCAAACTATGAGCCATGTAAACGTGCATAACAAAAAAATGAAATTATTTAATATACGAAATAATACTTTGTAACAAAATTCTAATGATAAATCTAGGAGTGAAGAACACTTGAAGATTATCCTTAACCACTGATTAGATTGTTGGATTGCAAAGGATTCTTGTAGGAGCTTGACTTCCTTGCTTGATTTTCGAGGTAGGGGTGCTTTACTCTAGTATTTCCTTGTTTTGAAGGGGTTCCATGGTATTATTGTGATTTAAGTAACTATGAATTAATTTTGAAGATTGTGTGGAATTAAACTCATGATTTACATAAATAAACTACTTGCTTGACTCTTGCTTGGAATTTATTCACTTCTTCTTTTAGAACTTGTATATAAATGTTGGTTAAACCTTCATTTATGATGAATAAGCAAAACCCCTAAATTTGGTAAAACCCTAGATTGTAAATTTGGGCACAAAACATTAAATTCAATGGAATCCCCTTTTTAGTTCATGGAATATTATGAGTAACTAAGAGATGATAAATGTGGGTGTTGATGTGATGAAAGGATTGTGACTTGAATGGTATTACTCGTTGAACGTTATGTAGTATAGCAATCATGTGATGATGGATGCTTGTGAATGGCATTAAAATGTGATAGAATCACTAATAGTGCATAAGTCCAGGTAAGACTCGGTGTTGGAAAATGTTGTGTTGTGTTGTGTTGGTACCCGCGCGGGGAGTTTAAAGGTGCCCAAATGCCCTGTCTAGGCTTATCGTTAGACGAATGTGGGAAAGATGTTTTTGGGTGTCCATACAGTCCTGCCGTATTGTAGTCGGCGAAAGTAGAAAAACGGACGGTTTTCTTGAGGAGCCCACCTCCCGCCGTATTATAGTCGGCAAATGTGGGGATGTTCTTTTGAAAAATAAAGTAATTTATGTTGGACTCTTCTGTGGGACTCATGGTTTGTTTTCCATTGATGTGATTATTTAAATGTCATGTTAAAAAGATGTGAACTATAATTATCTGTGTTAAATTGTTATGTATTTACATTAGTGGTGAAGATCACATGTACTCATAACTCATCATTATGTTTTGTCTTAAGAATGCCATGAACTTATTCGAATGATTAAATACTTGAGTAAATGTATTCCTACGGGGCGATATGCTCAACCCTATTTTCTTTTTAGGAACGGATGAAGTTCTGCCTCAATAGAGCAGAGGACACTTAGTTGGTTTTGAAAGAGGAAGACAAAAAGATATTTTGTATTGGGACTTAATTGTTTTATGTAATGTTCTAATTAGTTTTGAAGTATCTTATGGGCCAGCGAGGCAATTGTAAATGTAACACCATCTAGCTTCTTGAACTAGGATAGATTTTGGAACATGTAATTCTTAGATTTTGTATAATGGAAAATGTTAGTTCAATGGGAAAGATGGTCCTTCTGGCATTATGTTTTGATGGTTGTGAATGTCTCTTGCATTAAATATTAGGGTGTGACATCGCACCCGTGCCCAGCTCGCCCGTATGTGTTTTTTTGTTTTGGATCCAATAGGTCTAGCCCACTTTACTCATAACCTTACACTTCCAAAAATTGGGTACCCCTTGCGGCTCATCCAAGTATCCCAAGCTAGAGTTTATATACCCATATAAATCATTAAGCTTTTTCAATGTAGGTCAAGCACATTTCACAAATGTGTAGGAGACCCACTTAAAGCCATATCCACGAACCCGAAAATGCGTGCTGAATTCTCATTCATCCGAAAATGGTTTTGAGTAACCAAATAACAATGTTATTCACTACATGGCATTAAATATGAACCCAATTCGTAATGTTAAAAATAACGTTTGGGTCCTGCCTTAATTAATGCTCAAAGTTAGCAAAAAATAAGATTTATACAAAGCCATTTTCCAACATCTAATTTTTTTTTTTTGGCCACTAAAGAATTTTCACCATGATTAATACAGTTACAAGAGCTTTCAACTTTCTTTTGGTAGCTTTTTATTTGGCCTAGTGGTTATGTAGCACTATTTTATAACGTGACACTTTTCTTTATTAACGAAAAACCTAGGATACAAAATAATGTTTACAACTTAAAAAAAATAAAAAATAAATAAAAAATATTCCAAGTAATTTAAGTAATTATTTTCTAAATAATAGTTTACTTGAAATTATGCTTTTATAAACATTAGATTACGTGTCATTTTTTCAAAAAAAAAAATCTTGTAATCAAGATCACAAAAGACTTAGCAAATAGTTTTAGTGGGGTTAATTATTGATATAGAACAAGTAGTTAATTTTTTTTTTTGTTGTTGTGATGACCAGGTATATTATTTGTCTCGTTTCTCTTTGTTTGACCTTGGGTTTGTTGTGTTTGGAAGCTTATTTCAAAATCCTTGTTTCTATTTATTTCCGTGTTGAGTTTCTCATGTTTCTGAAGGTATGAGGTTGGGTTCGGAGTGGCTTAGGTTAAGCTGGAGTGTTTCCTGGCTGGAGGGGCAGAGCTGCATGTATGGGACCTTGGGCCGCACATGTGGGATGGGGGTCGCAAGTGCGGAAGGTGAGGCCGTACGTGCGGGAAACAAGGGAAGTCTTGGGTTGGCCATTGCATTATATGCAGGTGCAGAAGGAGGTGCGGAGTAGTGGTGCCGCATGTGCGGACGGCACGCTCTGTACGTGCGGGAGTGAGTGCCGCACATGCGGGAGTCGCTACTGCTCGAAAATTAGTTTTTTTTTTCTTTCCTTGGGCTGAGTGTATATCATTTTATACACTTCTCTCTCTCTCTCTAAAAACGCATTTCTCCTCTTTCTCTCTACATTTCATACATCAAACATCACTAGATCTTTGATTTCTCTAAATCCATAAACATTTTAACCCTAGTTCCTTGATTAAAGTTGGAGAGCTAAGTGTAGACACCCCATTTTTGACGGCCCTTCAAGACTTGGATGGTCTTGCAGGTACATCCGATGATGAGTCCGATTGCTCACCGAGCGTTCAAAGTCCTCAGCGGAACGCCACAGGTTTGAGCTTTCCAAACCCTGCATCCTTTTTGTCTCATTTTTGGACCATATCCTGGCCTCTCTCCCCTGCAGTCTTTGGTGGCCTGTCTATCATCTATGAAGCCTACCGGCCAGAGCTTTTGGCCTTCTGGCCATTGATGTGCCTTGCCGGCCATCACTAATGGCCGGCCGGCCACCAATGTTTTCTATAGATATTTTGTGCCAGCTGTGCCAGCTGGTTACACAGAGGCTTGCATCTGCCCATACGTGGAGGGATGAATCTCTTTGTATGGAATTCATATTTTCTATATATAGGGGGGTTCCTCCTCCATTTTTGAGGGTTAGAAATTTTGGAACAAAAAATCTCTCTCTCTCTCTCTTTTGCAATTTTGTGCTTACTTGCCTAGTTTCTCTACACTTTTGCATACACATCCTAAACCAAATCCTCTCACCTTTGACCTGAGGTTCCTTGGGACTTGTTTTAAGCTCTTGAAGGTGGTTTTAGCTTGGTTTGGTGCCTAAACTTGAGCTTTGCTTCAAAGGTATAACACTTGTCTTGTTTACTTTGTTTCAATATACTTGTTTTACCATCTTTTCTTACTATTTTGGGGCTAGTTTTAAACTGTAAAAAGTTCTATTTTTGTGGCTTAAAAGTGGTGGTTTGAGCCCTTTTTTAGTTAGGGGGTGGTTCACCTTTCTTGCTTATTAGTTTGTCAAGTTTTTGTGCCTTTGTTCATCACTTTCAAACCAACTTTTTTGGGTTTTTTAACCACTGAATTTTAGAGGTTTTTCAGTGGTAAAAAACTCATTTTGAAGTCCAAAATTGAAGGGGTTAGCCTTCCCTGCTTGTGTCTTGTTTGCATGCCTAGTTAGCCCCACGTATTAGCTTAATGTTTTAGCTTTTTGTGGCTCAAGTCCAGCATGTCTTAAGCTCTATTTTGAACTGTTTTGCCACTGTTTTGGCTGTTTGGTCCCTTTGGAGTCTTGTTTTGCATAGTTGTAGTGTAAGTTCCTTCACTAGCTTAATGTTTTAAGGCTTTAACCACCATTGGTTTAAGTTGTTTGCATGTTTTAGTGCTTTTATCACTCATTTCCAGCGCTTGTCATCTCTGCAACCTCCCTCTTTTCTTGATTTTATTTTTTCTTTGAAAGTGGTTTCAAACCACTTGTTTGCCTAAGCGTGAAATGGAGGTGTTACACCCAATGGTTTAATCCCTTAGGGGATTCATTACTAACAGTGTAATGCCTCTTTCATGCCCAAAGCAACTTGTGGTTTGAGCCCTCTTTCCATTAGAGGACACTCACCAATAGACTTAATGGATTAAGGAATGACTTGGTAATTGAAATGAGTAAACAAAATTGGCAAGTAAAAGAGGCAAGATAAGCATTCTTTGTGTTGTATTGCATGTGTTCAAATCGGACGTTAGTTTGAGCACAAGGAAAATGGGACATTTCATACTCAAAAGTGATGAAATGTGCCATTTTCCTAGGTCTCCATTGCCCTTGATCATGCATGATAAGGTGATGGTCATTTTGGTCTCATTTTGCATTTATTAAACTTGCACAATTGGTTTTACAAGCCATCATGCAATGAAATTGCTTGATTGATGGTTTATGAACCAAATTTTGTCCCTCCTTTGATTTCTCCATGAAAAGGAGAGGCAAAGTGTGCAGACAACCCTTGGAAAAATCCCCATTTTGCTCTGTTTGTGCTCTGCTGTAGCGTGGTGATCCAATACATCAGTGGTCGGCAGGCCACCATAGATGGCCGACAGTACACCTTTTTGGCCAGCAATATTCATCCATGGCCAGCAGGTCGCTGATGTGAACCTTAGTTGATTTGGTAAGATGGAGCAGAAAGATTCTAAAAATCCTCAACCCTGCAAACAGAGACTTTCAAGAGCAATACAGAGGTCTTTTTGGGCCAAAACCGAGTATGTGCATCTTTCACTTCCCGAGGCGGAGCAGTGGCAACATAGTTTAATGTCTTACATGCTTAGTTCGTGTGTATTTATGTTATAAATTAATTAATTAGTTTGCTAGTTAGTTAAAATGTTGTAATAATTAGTAATTAGCTTAGCTAGTTATTCATTTGGCTTGTAATAATTAGTCTAATTAGCATAGCTAGTTAGTTAGCTTATTTATTTGGACCCTCCTTCGCGAGGGCGTAACGTTATAATAATTGTGCGTGCGTGCGTGTGTGTATGTCTTTCAACCCCACGTCTTTCTCCATTTTATTTAATCGCTTTTGATGGTTAGATTAAGGACATCGTATTTCAAATAGCATACCTTATGCCTTATGCTTGCATCCATTCATTTGTATTTCATGCACCGAGGCTCGGCGCATCATTCAAACTGAATTGTCATTTCAATATAATTCTTTGAATACGTGTTTGATTGCTTGTTATCAAAATGATTCATATGCCATATTAGTAGCCGAGCCTATTAATTGCATATTGCATGTGTTGCATTAGGCATCTTGTATAGTTAGGAATCATGCATTATTTTCTAACTCATATTTTCCTAGCTTAGAGTACTAGGTGAGTTTTTATGCTTTAGCATACTTGCATAAGTGTGAATGTTGCCATGTTTAGCATGCTTATCATGAGGCTATGTGCTTAAATACTAATTGCATGAATGCTTGTGGATGAAGGCTTGTTGTTTAAATTGGAATAATTCAACAAATGTGTGTTTTTATGCCTACTTTGTTAAGTGGCAAATCATGTTTAAGCCCACTATGTTTGGTGGCAAATCTGCAATCTTTTAGCCCACTTGAGGTGGCAAATTCAAACCATTTTTTGCAAACAAACATGAGTTGAGTTGTTCCAAATTGAGCAAACTAGTCTATATTTGCTTGTGCGCATCACATAGTAATGCTAGTTTAATAACCGGAACAAGGGCACATAATGTTTATAAAATATCATATCATGGCTAGTAGAGGCCGATCTTTGATTGGGCGAGCGGGGGTGCTCAATTCATGACCTTCCCCTCTCGTACCTAAGTTCCTGAGTTGAGGCAACTTTGGTGATGACGGATACGAGGCCTTTGGCACCAGTCAGGGTTTCCTAAATTTCCCCAAAATAAAAAATATTTAGGTGGTGACTTTATATATGGCAAAGCAGTCCAATTTTGGCATTATTTGATTTAAAATCGATTTTCCAAAAAGATTTGCCGGATTTGGACTCTTTGGTGATTATCAGTTTTACATTGCACTTGTGAGATTAGATTCAGAGCCACGGGAGTCCGAATTGTGAGGCCTTTCTTTTCAAACCTTCTGAAAGGGGGCGCGAAAAAAGGCAAGCCACACTAAGCAAGAGCTACATTGTGTGGTGGAGATTGGGTTTTGGCACCGTTGATTTTGGGGGTTTCATCTCATCTTCTTCTCCAAACTTGAGGTAGGGATTTTCTTAGAGTTATATATATATATATTTTGGCAAAATTTTGTTGATTTTCGAAGTTTCCTTTGTCAATATTGAAAACTTGATGTTGATTCAACAATGTGGCTTGTTTGGAAGTGGATTTGGTTTCATGTTTCTTTTGAAATAATTTCTTGAGGGCCTTGAACTACTTGGATTGAGGAAAAGTTGTTTTTGAAGAAATTCTTGCAAGAAATGTGTGTGTGTGTTGTTGTGGTGAGAAAAACCTAGAATTTAGGGGTCTTTAAAATATGTTGAGAATACATGGTTGACATTGTATAAATACTATTTTGTGTGCCAAAAAGAGTCAAGGATGAGGAAATTTCTATATATATATATATAATGATGAGTTTCATGAAACATGAAAATTGTTGATATTGGAAGTTGTTGTTCAAATGTTGCTTTAGTCTTGAAATGACTAATTTGTTGAGAACATGAGAAATGTGGAAATATAGTTATTTTGATAAATTTGAATAGATAGATGGTTATCTTGTGAAATCACGTTGGAAATGAGGAAATTGGTGATATTAGATTTCATGATTGAATCATGAGATGGAATTATAAATGGAAGGGATATTGCATTGCATTGATAATTGTTGCATTTTCATCTCAATTCATTTTATTATGGTAAATTTTGATTATTGGATTTGAAAACTTTTGTATTGAGGAAATCATGTTGTAAAATAAGTTTTCATGGAATTGTTTGGGGTAAATACGTTGGTAAGTCCAGATAGGAGGTGTAGATGAAATTGATTAAGTTGGCTTGAGTGTCCAGGGTGAAAGACCAAAAAGACGCGCGGAGGAGGTACCACTTCCCTTCCGGTTAGCAACCGGTAAAGTGGGATTTTTGGTAGTGCTAGTTATGCCTACTTGCAGACACCAACCTAGGAATTACCTGAGTCGTATTTACCGCCCCCTCGAACTAAATTGATAATTTCTGAATTGTTGAGATTTTAAGTTATCATTGAGCATGATGGTTTTCAAAACACATAAGATGTGATTTTTCTTCGAAGGCATGATATGGCATGGTGTGGACGCGCCCCGAGGGACTTATGTTGCCACAGTTCGGACTCGTTTTGTCACGGTTCTAAATCTGAACCAAAGAGTCCAAATCCGGCAAATCGTTTTGAGAAATAGATTTTGAAAGAAGTGCTAAACATGGACTGCTTCGCCAGATACAGAGTCACCACCTAAATATTTTTTTAATGGGGGAATTTAGGAAACCCTGACTCGGTGCGAAAGGCCACGTGTCCGTCATCACCAAAGTTGCCTCGGCTCGGGAACTTGGGTACGATTGGGGAAGGTGAGCTATGAGCACCCCCTCTCGCCCGATCCGAAGATCAGCCTCTATTAACCATGATATCCTATTTTGAAAACGTTATGTGTTCTTATTCCAGTTAATTAGCTAGAATTACTATGTGATGCGCACAACACAAAAGTGTAGAATAGATCGCCTAATTTGGAACGAAACATTGCATATTCGTTTGTTTGGAAAATGTTTTGGAATTCGCTACTCGCAAGTAGGTTAAAATACAGATTTCAATGAGTTGTTCCAACTCAAACAATCCAACCTTCACCCACAGGTATTTAGGTAGTTAATCACATAGGCATCTAGCCACATGGTAAGCATGCTGTCATGTTAACATTCACACTCATGCGAGATGCTAAAGCATAAATACTTACATCGTACTCCGAGCCAAAACAAAGAACATGTTAGCAATCAATGCATGATCTAAGTCCATGTTAAGTGGCTAATGCAACGCATACAGAATGTCACTAGAATAAGCTCGGCTAATCTAAGGATGACATGTGAAAATGCACAGATAGCATGTATTCAAGTTAGATTTGAAATACTTTATGCAGTTAGCATGATGCGCCGAGCCCGGTGCATGCAATGCTGATGAATGATGCACGCATGCATAGTATAAGGGATGCTAAAGTAAACATGTCATAATACTAACCATCAAAAGCAGGTAAGTAAAAGGGAGAAAGAAGTGGAGGTTGGAAGACATGCACACACGCACCCACACTTATTACAAATTTGCCCTCGCTCGGAATGACCGAAAGAATAATACAATTTAACTAACTTACAAGCTAATTAAATATTACAGACCAATTAATTAATTAACAAATTAACTAATCTAATGAAAGCAGTAAACAGCCTCGGGAAGAGGGCCCAATGCAATGTGCGCTCGGCTCCGCTCGGAAAGCCACTGCCATGCACAAGTTGCCTCTGCTTTGACTGTTATCCTTCTCTGAAGACTGCACAAATCTCAGGGTTGCTTCTCTACACACTGTGGAACACCACCGGCTGAGAGAATTGGTCACCGGCCATGGGGAATGGTCACCGGCCACAAATTAATCCATCGGCCACTTATGGATGGCCGGTCGGTACTGCAGATGGCCGGCCGGCCAAATCTTCCTGCAGAATCTGTTTTTGATAGCAGCAGAGGGCAAAACATAGCATGGCAATGCATTTCAAGCAATGTATGCACCAATCACACCCCTTATCATATTCATGACTCAAAGGGACATGGTCCTCGGTTCTTGGACCACCAATCGCGCATTTCCATGCATGATGGCCCAAGAAACCAAGTATGCATTTCGAGATGGAATGCAATGCACATAATCAAACAAAGGGGGAGGCCTAACGTCTATCATACTTAGCTCAAGAGGTGAAGTATGCATGCCAATGCAATGCGTCCTAGGTATGGAGGCTAGTATGCAACATGGCTATGCAATGTGTAATGTATGTTAGGCACACAACCTAAGTAAAGAAGCATGCAAGGCATGAAGCAATGCAACCAACAAGTATGCAAGACACAATGTGGATGTTCAAGCATGCAAGCAAGCATGTGACTTCATTAAATCATGCAACAACACACTAGTATGCAACAACACACAAGGTGAGCATGCAACAACATGCAAAGGGGTGGACTTAAACTAATTTAGGCAGCCCTCAAACAAGCCTAAAACAGTGGCCAATGCTATGGAAATGAGGGCTTACACACACACACACATGTACATGTTGCTGGGCCAACACTTAAGAATCAAACAAGAAACCTTTAAGCACACTTAAAAGAGCCTAAACATGGACAATTAGCATGCAATGTAAACTGTGAAAATCATGTTAATGATGGTGCCAAACCAATTTAAACAAGACAAACATGGCATGCAATTGGTCCAAGTACTTAAGGCAAGCCAAGGAGACTTAAACCATGGCTAAGTCAACCAAGCCTCACAAGGCCAAGAAGACTTAAAACAGGTTCAAGGTAGACCTAGACAATGCTAAGGGAACACCTAGATGGCATCTAAGTGGCTTAAACATGCAAGCATACTCAAAGGCCTAAACAAGGGGCATAAGACAACAACCTTTTAAAGCAACAAAGGAGTATCAAATGCAAGTATGCAAGCATGTTATAAGGACTGAAATAACATGGTAAGTGGTTCCAAATCACTGAAATAATGCAAGTAATGCATGCTACACACTCACACACCTAAGGCTAACAAGCCAAAATGCAAGGTGGCTATACTAAGCATGTGATGGTCGACCAAAACAACCAAAAACAGAACTTAAGCATGCTAAAACAAACACAAAAGCTTCACAAAGCTTGGCCAAAATCATGCTAGAACAAGGATCAAAACCTAAAGCATGTTATGACCTAAACATGGCATTACAAGGCATGTATGCTAAGCAAGCATGGTGTACCTAAACCAAGTAAAAACAGTGCTATAGCATGGCAAAATAACACTAAATATCAGCTAAGGCATGGCCAACATACACTTAAACATGATACTCCCTCAAGAGGCAAAAATGGCCCTTTTTAAGGACAACAAGGAGAGGGGGTGGCCCTCTCCTTCTTAGGACCTCAAGGCACCATCCTTACCACTAAAATCTCTCAAGATTTCAGTGGTGAGGAGGCCCAAACACAATGGTCCCGGAGCTCACCAAAATGGCACAAAACAAGGGCCAAACAAGCCTTAAGAGGGGTCAAACAACCTCAAAGCTCAAAATACTCCTAACCAACTATTTAGAGTAGGAAAAAACAAGACTTTTATATGTTATATGTAAAGCCTAAAAATAGTTGCAAGGTAGGCTAAAGAGCTATGCAAAGATGGGATAAAAAGGGGTAAGATTCTTTCCCTTGATGATCTCCTTCAAGAACAGCACTCTAGCTGCTTCTTAGGCTCAAAACCACCCAAGAACACCAAGAACAGACCTCTGGCCCCTCAGCAACCAAGAAAAGGTGTGATGGTGGGTGTTTGTGTGCAAAACTAAGCTTAAACACACACAAATACACAAAGAGAGAGAGATATAGAGATAGGATATATGTAAACCCTAACCCTAAAACTCAAAGCTCTGGAAAAAAGTTGTCTAACCTAAAAGAGGGAGAAGAGGCCTCTTTTTATAGGAGATTCAATCTTGCAAGCTTACAAGACAAGCTAGCCAAGAGGGGATCCCTCCATACACGTGTATGGAGGGGAACAAAGTGTATGCCAGCTAGCATAAAATATCTGCAAAAGTAGATGCATAGTAGTCAGCTGGCCAAAAATGTAATTTGACCAAAAAAGATGGCCGGCCGGCCATTTATAGTGCCGGCCGGCCAAACATTTGGCCGGTGGCAACAATACACAGCCGGTGGCCTCAAGCCATGGCCGGTGAGGTGTGGGGATGGCCCACAAGCCATTCCCTGCCCCTCCAAGGCAAAACACAAGTGTTTGGTGCAAAACTAGACACAAAACAGCCGAGTCGAGAGATCCTGAGGCAAGGTGCGCGTGACCGAGACCTCCGGGAACTCAAGACGAACACAAACATGGATGATCACCGAGTGCTCAAACGGTGACGTCCAAGTCTTGAGGACGGTCAAAAATAGGGTGTCTACACATGGCATTTGCATTTCATTTGATGAAGCTTGTATAAAATATATATACTTTGTTAAGTATTTCCTACTGGGCTTTATGCTCACCTTATGGGATTTTGGTGCAAGAAAAGACGTGGTGAACCCGGCAAACTAGGGCATGGATGTATGTATTGAGAGCACAAAGCTCTATACTTTGTTGTGATTGTATTTTTGCAAGCCAAGGGCTAACTATGTATGGGTTCAAGAAATCATCTTTTGTGTAACCAAGCTTAAGCCTTGGAATTTGTAAGCCCTTGAGGGCATTTATTTATTTATTTTTGGATTGAATATCCTACATGCTTTAGATTTATGTATTAGGAAATCATTGAATGTATACTCGCATGTGAGATTATTTTGTATGAACCTCATGATCATGTAATATAAAGGTTGGAGAAATACTCTTTTCCTATAATGGGCGTTGGGTGATGTACTTTATTGGTGTTATAATTTTTTTTTGGGACGTTACAACTTAGTATCAGAGCTACCGGATTTGAATACTTGGGGCTCACGGGGAGTGGTTGTTTTACCATAATGGGTTCATTTCGCATGATTAGGAGATGTTTTGTATTTCGTGATTATGTGATAACATGCTTATATGACTAGATGAGTATGGGATTGGACTTTTGGGATGTGGTTTGTGCCTATTAAATTCCTTAAGGTCTTATTAGAAGGGTACTTGATCAATACTCATTCTACTAAGAATTCTTGGTTTTTCATGGGACAAATTTCATCACAAAAGAATAATCTGTATGTGCTTACGTGACTAAGTGCTTATGTGGAGTGGAATTGAATTATTTGTATGGTAGAGAAATATATGAAATTGTTGTAGTCAAACATGTGAGGCAAGTCGCGAGCACATTTGGGATTATGTTCTAAATTGTTTATCTTATTCCTTAATTAGGATGTCAGGAAGGGGTTAAGCCCGTGGTGATAGAGGCGGGAGACGTGGTAGGGCTAGCTGGGGTGTGCATGAAATACCGATCCATGAGGTCCTAGTGCAAGAAAAGGGTTTCGGTCAAGCTAATGCGGCCGGACAAGCGGGCCAAGCTAATGTGGCTGAGCAAGTAGGACAAGCGAAAATTTTAGGGCAAGCGGGTCAAGCCGCAATGGGGACCCTAGCCCAAGAAATGGCAAGGGCTTTGAGTGAATCAATGAACATATTAAGGGCGGAGAACCAAGCTAGAGAGAACAGCGTGGAGACAAGGGCGAGTTTCCTTACTAGGGAATTTTTGCGGGCCAAACCGGATGAGTTCCACGGTGGCCCCGAGCCAAAGAAAGCGGATGAGTGGCTCGAGCAAACGGTGAAGACATTTGAGATGCTTTACATTGAAGATAGTGAGCTAAGGGTGACTCTTGCGAGTTACTACCTCAAGGGGGATGTGGGCCAATGGTGGAAGTACACCAAGGGTAGGGTGGAGCCAACATAGGAAGCCTTTGTGGTTGCTTTCCAAGATAAGCACCTACCTTCCACTACTAGGGAGAGGTTGAGGTAAGAATTTCAAGACCTCAAGAAACTCAACATGTCCATGGCCGAGTTCGAGGCGGCCTTTACTAGTTTGTCCTGGTTTGCATCGGAGTTAGTGGCAACGGAGGAATGCCATTGCATAGAGTTTGAAAAGAGGTTGAGAACCAAGATCTTGTTCAAGGTTGCTGGGAACATGATTCGGAACTATGACCGTCTTATGGAGGCAGCGACACACGTAGAGATTACCATGGAGGCCGAGGAGAAGAGAATCCTGGGTTCAAGGTCTAGGGGTCAAGGGTCACATGGGGACTATAGACCTAACAAGAAGAACATGAGCACTTTTTCATCGCAATCCCAACCGCAACAGCCTAGATCCACCTTTCCTTTGCCTAGTGTAGGCTCGGGGAAGAGTGCACAGAGTGGTTTTTCCTGTTTCAAGTGTGGCCAATCGGGTCACAAGGCCTTTTCATGCCCACAGAAGGGGGGAGGACAGTAGATGTTGCCACCACCTAACCGATCCTAGAGTTAGTCTCAGAGTAGAGGGCCAGGATCTACTTGCTATCAGTGTGGTCAGTCGAGGCACATGAAGAGGGTTTGCCTGCTGTTGGGAGGCGCATCTGGCACATCAGGGTCAAGACAGACTCAGAGCCACCAGCAGGCTCACTCAGTCCAGACTTCGCAAGCTAATCAAGGAGGCGCTTCGGCTCAGTCAGTGCAGTAGGCCTATGCTCCGAGAGATGAGCAGGTTGATCAGAGGCCGCATGGGCGTGTGTATGTTGTCACTGCACCAGAGCAGTTACCAAGATCCTCAGTTATGAGAGGTATTTTTGTTGTGTGTAATTCTTTGGCTGATGTGTTGATAGATACAGGTGCATCTCATTCATTTATATCTACTGCGTTTGCTACTACATTGGGGTTAGAGGTGGCACGGTTAGCATCTTTACTCAGAGTAGAGTCACCAGTTGGGGGTACAGTTGATTTAGACTAAGGATGTCGTGGTTGTGAGATAGAGGTTGCCGGGTGTCGACTCCCGTTTGCTTTTGTGCTGCTAGACATGTCGAGTTTTGATGTCATCTTAGGCATGGATTAGTTATCTTCGTACCGAGCTATAATTGATTGTTATCGTTAGAGAGTTACAGTGTGCACTTCGGGTGGTGATTGTTTCTATTTTCTGGGGGACCGGGTTGATAGGGTCTTGTCGCTAGTTTTTGACCCTCGTAGTAGGAGCAAGCTTAGTGTCCTTATTGCAACTCTTTTGGATAGTGAGAGTGACGGGACCCGTGTTGAGTTGCCAAGGGTAGTTTGTGAATACTCATACGTTTTTCCTGAGGATCTTACTAGTTTGCCACCCTATCGAGAGATCGAGTTAACCATTAACTTAGTGCCTGGCACGACACCAATTTCCATGGCATCGTACAGATTTGCACCCGCTGAGTTACATGAGTTGAAGATCCAACTTCAAGAGCTTTTAGACAAGGGCTTTATTCGCCCTAGTACATCGCCTTGGGGAGCGCCGACTCTCTTTGTGAAGAAGAAAGATGGGTCATTGCGGTTGTATATTGATTACCGCAAGTTGAACCAAGTTACCGTTAAGAATAAGTACCCTCTACCCAGAATATATGATTCGTTGGACTAAAATAGAGGGTCTCACTGCTTTTCTAAGATAGATTTGAGGTCGGGGTACCATTAGTTGAGAGTCCGGGAGGAGGACATCCAGAAAACGACCTTTCGTACGCGTTATGGCCACTATGAATTTCTTGTAATGCCTTTTGGGTTGACTAATGCACCGGCTTCCTTTATGGATTTGATGAACTGAATTTTTTCAGAGTACTTGGATCGTTTTGTAGTCGTCTTTGTGGACGATATCTTAATTTATTCAACCTCCAAGGAGGAACATGAGGCTTACTTGCGGATAGTACTTGATTTGCTTAGAGAGCACCATTTGTATGCCAAATTTGAGAAATGCGAGTTTTGGCTCACCGAGGTGAAGTTTTTAGGTCATGTGGTGTCGAGAGAGGGAGTAACTGTAGATTCCTCGAAGATAAGTACCGTGCAGGAGTGGGAACAACCCAAAAATGTCTTTGAGATCCGAAGTTTCTTGGGATTAGCTGGGTATCATCGACGTTTTGTAAGGGACTTCTCTAGACTAGCTGCACCTTTGACTAGGTTGACTAGGAAGGGTAATTTTTGTGGAGTGAGGCTTGTGAAAGGTTATTCCAAGAACTCAAAACTATATTGACTACCGCACCGGTCTTGATAATTTAGGAAAGAGGTTTGGGATACAACGTTTATTGTGATGTGTCCTGGGATGGGCTTGGTTGTGTCTTGATGCAAGAGGGGAAGGTTGTGGCCTATGGTTCTACCCCACCCATGATTTGGAATTAGCGGCGGTATTTTTTGAAAGATGTAAGCCCGTAGGGTATTTATTTTGTTGTTATTAACATGTATTACATGCTATAGATTTAGAATAAATATTTATGAATGTATAACGCATGTAATCCCCTTTGTAACACAAATTCTAATATATGAAAATGTACTGTTAGATTTATTTCTCTTATGAGTTGGGTTAATTGTACTATTTTGAGGGCGTTACAATGGGGTAAATACGTTGGTAAGTCCGGATAGGAGGTGTAGATGGAATTGACAAGTTGGCCTGAGTGTTCGGGGTGAAAGACCGAAAACACGAGCGGAGGAGGTACCACTTCCCTTCCAGTTAGCAACCGGTAAAGTGGGGTTCTTGGTAGTGCTAGTTATGCCTACATGCAGACACCAACCTAGGGATTACCGGAGTTGTATTTACCGCACCCATCAAATAAAATTGTAAATTTCGGAATTTGTTGAGATTTCAAACTGTTGTTGAACATGGTGACTTTTTAAAAAGGCGTATAAATGAAATTCTCTTTTAATTCGCATTGCATGGCATTTGCATAAAATATTGCATAACTGCATATACTTTGTTAACGGTTCTCTACTGGGCTTTATGCTCACCCCTATGGGATTTTGGTGCAGGAAAAGATGTGGTGATCCTGCCGAGTTGAGGGTGTGGACATATTTAGTGAAGAGCAAATGACTCTATTTTTGTTGTGATTTATTTGCTAGCCAAGGGCTATAAATGTATGGGTTCGTGAAACCATTTTTGTGTAACCGAGCTTAAGCCGTGGAAGATGTAAGCCCTCAAGGGCATTTTGTTTATTTCTTTTAGAATTTGATGTTCTACATACTACAGATTCATGTATTCTATATTATTGAATGTACAATTCGCATGTGGGACTTTTGTACAAACCTTATTGATTAATGGATGTTTGTTGATGTACTTAATTTATGTTGGATTATTTTGGGCGTTACAAAATATAAGCAAAAGTTATACCAAACAGTCTGACACATACTGCTAGAATACAAAAAACTATAAACAACTCAAATAGGCCGGCAAAAAAGAAATTTACCCAAAGCATCTTCAGCAAAAAAACAAATTCCCCTAAAAGTAAAAATTAAAACTCATATTTGAGAAGACTTTATATGCCAACTTTTATGAAAGCTACTGAAAAATCAAAGCATGTGGGGTAGGCTTTTTAAATACTGAAAGACACACATCACAAAAATTCTAATTTTTGATGCTTCCAATTAAGCTCCAAATTTTCTATGACTCTAAAAAGTCATGTGTTTCTTTTTCCACATAATTTAATTTCGCTTACAAAAATCCATCTAAAACTTTTCAACAATCCATTTTTTTCCACACAAAAAGACTTGTAATTAGGGTCACTAAAGATGCTTATTTGGGCTAATAATAATAATAATAATAATAATAGTGTACAATTTATTCTAAATTAAAAATTGATAATCTCAAAATAGAAGTCACCCAACTTTTAGAAATCTACTTTTTTTTTTTTCAACTTATTTAAATTATTTCTGCCTAATAAAAAAGCAAAAATTGTACCAAACGTAAGCAACACCAAACAGTTCGACACATACTGGTAGAATACAAAAAACTATAAACAACTCAAATAGGCGGGCAAAAAACAAATTTACCCAAAGCATCTTCAGCAAAAAAAACAAATTCCCCTAAAAGTAAAAATTAAAACTCATATTTGAGAAGACTTTCGATGCAAACTTTTATGAAAGCTACTGAAAAATCAAAGCATGTGGGGTAGGTTTTTTAAATACTAAAAGACACATATTACAAAAATTCTAATTTTTGATGCTTCCAATTAAGTTCCACATTTTCTATGACTCTAAAAAGTCATGCATTTCTTTTTCCACATAATTTAATTTCGCTTACAAAAATCCATCTAAAACTTTTCAACAATCCATTTTTCCCACATAAAAAGACTTGTAATTAGGGTCACTAAAGATTCTTATTTGGCCTAATAATAATAATAATAATAATAATAATAATAATAATAATAATAGTGTACAATTTATTGTAAATTAAAAATTGATAATCTCAAAATAGAAGTCACCCAACTTTTAGAAATCTACTTTTTTTTTTCCAACTTATTTAAGTTTTTTCGACCTAATAAAAAGGCAAAAATTGTACCAAACATAAGCAAAAGTTGTACCAAACAGTCTGACACATACTGCCAGAATACAAAAAACTACAAACAACTCAAATAGGCATGCAAAAAAGAAATTTACCCAAAGCATCTTCAGCAAAAAAAAAAATTCCCCTAAAAGTACAAATTAAAACTCATATTTGAGAAGACTTTCGATGCAAACTTTTGTGAAAACTATGGAAAAATCAAAGCATGTGGGGTAGGTTTTTTAAATACTGAAAGACACTACACATCACAAAAATTCTAAATTTTGATGCTTCCAATTAAGTTCCAAATTTTCTATGACTCTAAAAAGTCATGCATTTCTTTTTCCACATAATTTAATTTTACTTACAAAAATCCATCTAAAACTTATCAACAGTCCATTTTTTTCCACATAAAAAGACTTGTAATTAGGGTCACTAAAGATTCTTATTTGGCCTAATAATAATAATAATAGTGTACAATTTATTGTAAATTAAAAATTGATAATCTCAAAATAGAAGTCACCCAACTTTTAGAAATCTACTTTTTTTTTCAACTTATTTAAGTTATTTCTGCCTAATAAAAAAGCAAAAATTGTACCAAACACAAGCAAAAGTTGTACGAAACAGTTTGACACATACTGCTAGAAACAACTCAAATAGGCGGGCAAAAAAGAAATTTACCCAAAGCACTTCAGCAAAAAAACAAATTCTCCTAAAAGTAAAAATTAAAACTCATATTTGAGAAGACTTTCTATGCCAACTTTTATGAAAGCTACTGAAAAATCAAAGCATGTGGGGTAAGCTTTTTAAATACTGAAAGACACACATCACAAAAATTCTAATTTTTGATGCTTCCAATTAAGCTCCAAATTTTCTATGACTCTAAAAAGTCATGCATTTCTTTTTCCACATAATTTAATTTCGCTTACAAAAATCCATCTAAAACTATTCAACAATCCATTTTTTTCCACACAAAAAGACTTGTAATTAGGGTCACTAAAGATGCTTATTTGGGCTAATAATAATAATAATAATAATAATAATAATAAAAGTGTACAATTTATTGTAAATTAAAAATTGATAATCTCAAAATAGAAGTCACCCAACTTTTAGAAATCTACTTTTTTTTTTCAACTTATTTAAATTATTTCTGCCTAATAAAAATGCAAAAGTTGTACCAAACGTAAGCAGTACCAAACAGTTTGACACATACTGGTAGAATACAAAAAACTATAAACAACTCAAATAGGCGGGCAAAAAGGAAATTTACCCAAAGCATTTTCAACTAAAAAACAAATTCCCCTAAAAGTAAAAATTAAAACTCGTATTTGAGAAGACTTTTGATGCAAACTTTTATGAAAGCTACTGAAAATCAAAGCATGTGGGGTAGGTTTTTTAAATACTGAAAAACACACATTACAAAAATTCTAATTTTTGATGCTTCCAATTAAGTTCCAAATTTTCTATGACTCTAAAAAGTCATGCATTTCTTTTTCCACATAATTTAATTTCGCTTACAAAAATCCATCTAAAACTTTTCAACAATCCATTTTTTTCCACATAAAAAGACTTGTAATTAGGGTCACTAAAGATTCTTATTTGGCCTAATAATAATAATAATAATAATAATAATAAGAAGAAGAAGAAGAAGAAGAAGAAGAAGAAGAAGAAGAATAGTGTACAATTTATTGTAAATTAAAAATTGATAATCTCAAAATAGAAGTCACCCAACTTTTAGAAATCTACTTTTTTTTTTTCAACTTATTTAAGTTATTTCGACCTAATAAAAATGCAAAAATTGTACCAAACATAAGCAAAAGTTGTACCAAACAGTCTGACACATACTGCCAGAATACAAAAAACTACAAACAACTCAAATAGGCATGCAAAAAAGAAATTTACCCAAAGCATCTTCAGCAAAAAAAAAAATTCCCCTAAAAGTACAAATTAAAACTCATATTTGAGAAGACTTTCGATGCAAACTTTTGTGAAAACTATGGAAAAATCAAAGCATGTGGAGTAGGTTTTTTAAATACTGAAAGACACACATCACAAAAATTCTAATTTTTGATGCTTCCAATTAAGTTCCAAATTTTCTATGACTCTAAAAAGTCATGCATTTCTTTTTCCACATAATTTAATTTTGCTTACAAAAATCCATCTAGAACTTATCAATAGTCCATTTTTTTCCACATAAAAAGACTTGTAATTAGGGTCACTAAAAATTCTTATTTGGCCTAATAATAATAATAATAATAATAATAATAGCGTACAATTTATTGTAAATTAAAAATTGATAATCTCAAAATAGAAGTCACCCAACTTTTAGAAATCTACTTTTTTTTTTCAATTTATTTAAGTTATTTCTGCCTAATAAAAAAGCAAAAATTGTACCAAACACAAGCAAAAGTTGTACGAAACAGTCTGACACATACTGCTAGAATACAAAAAACTATAAACAACTAAAATAGGTGGGCAAAAAAGAAATTTTCCCATAGCATCTTCAGCAAAAAAAGAAATTCCCCTAAAAGTAAAAATTAAAAATCATATTTGAGATGACTTTCTATGCAAACTTTTATGAAAGCTACTGAAAAATCAAAGCATGTGGGGTAAGTTTTTTAAATACTGAAAGACACACATCACAAAAATTTTAATTTTTGATGCTTCTAATTAAGTTCCAAATTTTCTAGGACTCTAAAAAGTCGTGCATTTCTTTTTCCACATAATCTAATTTCGCTTACACAAATCCCTTTAAAACTTTTCAACAATCCATTTTTTTTCACATAAAAAGACTTGTAATTAGGGTCGCTAAAGATTCTTATTTGGCCCAATCAAAAAAATATATTAATAATAATAATAGTATTGTTTAGTACAATTTATTATAAATTAAAAGCCGGTAATCTAAAAGGAAAAGTCAAAAGTACCCTGTCATCCAGTTTTTTGAAATCTATTTTATCAACTTGTTTAAGTTATTTTTACCTAATAAAAAAGCAAAAATTGTACGAGAAATTGTACGAAACAATCTGGTACAGACTGCTAGAATAGAAGAAAAGAAAAAAAAAAAAAAAAAGCAGATTGGCTGCACCAAATAGGCAAAAAAGAAATTTACCCAAAGCATTATGAATTAGGATTTATGAGAGCACCCATATCCATCACCACCCATCAATCTTCCCCAAATCCCACCTTCAAAACCTACCCACTCTCAAAATCTTAAAAACCCTTTGACGGCAATATTCCGACGGTAACAGTGACAAACATTTGACTACCTACACTTCTTCAGCAATGACAATGAGTAAAAGTTTTTTTAGTAAAAGGAAGACATTGACAGGTGACTAGAAGTGTAAAGAGTTGATTGTCACATTTCATAAGTGCAGTGAGTTAACTGTCACGATTTCATATATAAGGATCAAAGTGAGATTTGGCTAGAAGTGTAGAGGGTTGACTATCACGATTTCATGTGTAGGGATCAAAGTGAGATTTAGTGCAAAATGTAGGGGTGCAAAGTGTAATTTACCTATTACACTATTAATTTTTTTTTTATACATTAGATTATTTCTTCATTCACAATTTTTCAAAATAAAAACAATTTTATAGACTTTGCTTACTCCATTCGTCTCAAAATATTAGTCCTTTATTCCATTTTTCATTGTCCCAAAATATTAGTCTATTTTCAAAAATCAAGAACTAAAATAATATTAATTTCCTATTTTGCCCTTCTTTTAAATTCATTAACAATACAAAAAATACAATTATGACAATTGATATTCTCCAAAAAATGTACTATCAAAAGGTAATTTTGAAAAATTAATTTTTTTAAAGTGCAATAATTATATTATCAAAAAAAGTTGGATTCTCCAAAATGGACTATTATTTTGGGACGGAGAAAGTACTACTAATCTAATCCTATCTTTTATCATTAAAAACAAACAAGACATTGTATATGTTAATCAAACAGGGCGTAACTTAGTCATTTCACTTTCTGATGTTAGTAGTGTGTGTATACTAATATAATTATAGAAAATAAAAAAGGAAAGAAAAATTTGAGGACATAAATAGGGCAATCAAATAATTTGAAGTCCATAGTACCGGTTTCGGATCACCTATACTCATTTCATGTACCCATCTTCTATCTCATTTATGATTTCGAAATTGACGATGTGTCAGCCTAAGATGAATGGAACAGAAGATGGATACAGAAAAATAAGAACTAGAGATTCGAAGCCATAGTACCAAAGAATCAACAACAATTTTTTTTATTTAGTCAAGCTTGCTATTGACATAAAGCACCAAATAAGAACAATAGTGCAGGTGCTTTATTCAGGCACTGTTTGGAAAATGGCCAAATCATTTATAATAATAATAATAAAATCTTTTAAAATCATATTTGATTATGTATTTAAATAGTGATTTGAAAATGAAAATGAAAATGAAAATGTGAGAAAGTGGATAAAAAATTTAGCTTATATTTTATTTATATTTGCCTTTCTTTTTTCAAATTTCTTTACCAATTCATGATTCAAACACAATTTTATTCATAATACAATGTTGATTACATTTATTTACTAAAAATTATATATCATCTCAAATGTTAACATTATATTATTAGTGATAAAAATGAGCAAGTGTTGGGACTCATTACTTCAATAATACTATGCTGAATACAAATCACTGTTGGTTTTAATTTTTTGAATTTAATTTTTTGAAATTGAATTTTTTGTTTTTCATATTTTTTTGTTTTTAGTGAATATTTTTAAAATTTTAAGCATTTTTTTTACTTTTTTAGATGCACCTTAATTAGATATATCTAAAAAGTAAAATATGTGTAAAAAAATATTTCAAAAAATCCATAAATACATAAGAATATGAAAAATGTATTGGATTTATATATATATATTGTATTTTCGATATTTAGTGAATTTTTTAAAGATTTTTTTTTACAAACATTATACTTTTTATGTATATTTATATTAGGTATATCTAAAAATTAAAAAAAAATTTAAAATATAAAAATATTTCAATGAAAACAAAAAAAAATTAATTTTTTAAAAAGTGAATTCAAAATTCACAAACCAAACAAGCTGAATTACATTTATTACTGAAAGTAATTTATCATCTTATATTTTATCTTTATATTAGTAATAAAATTGACCAAGTGATGGAATCCATTAAACTGATACAATGTTAATATGTGAGACTATACAATGACAATTTTCAGTTCATATTTTTTAATTATTAAATTATTTATTAAGTTATAAATAGGAGAGTGCATATAGAGGAAGCATCATATCCAATTCCCTCTCTACCACCCAATACTGGTGTAAGAATGGGTTTCTTACCATCCAATTATCAACTCACAATATGTATCCTCCTGTATTCCCTAATTTTCTGCTTCTCTTCTTCTGCACATCTTTGCCATAATCACGAGAGCACTGCTTTGCTCCAATTTAAGCAATCCTTTTCCTTCAATTGCTCTGCTTCCGGTTATTACGAAACTTCTGGTTCATTTAATACTGATAATTGGAAAGAGGGTACAGATTGTTGTGCATGGGGTGGGGTCACATGTGATAACACCACTTCTCATGTCATTGGCCTCGACCTCACTAGTAACTGCCTATATGGTACCATCCATCCAAACAGCAGCCTCTTCAATCTTGTTCACCTTCAACACCTCGAGCTTTCTTGGAACAACTTCAATCACTCTCAAATTTTACCTTCATTTGGCCGTTTCACAAATTTGACCCATCTTTACCTCGGTTTCTCCCATCTTTCTGGCCCAATACAATCATCAGAAGACGAAGTCTGGCAAGGGAATAACTTCTCCAATAGCATTTTCCACTTACAGAAATTGCAGGAGCTGCGGTTAGGCTTTAACACGGAACTCACAGGTAAACTTCCAAGTTTTATTAATGGAACTCTCCGGCACCTTAGGCACCTTAGGTCGTTGGATCTCTCTGAAATAGATTTGACCGGAGAGCTACCTAATTCCATCGGCCAACTTGAGTACTTGGAGGAGCTATTCCTCGGGGGCTGCAATATCTTTGGTACCGTTCCGAGATCGCTTACAAACCTCACGCGATTAGTTTCGCTTGATCTTGGAGGGAATAACTTGATCAATGGTCAATTCCCATCTTCAATCGGCCATCTTAAAAACTTGGAGGAGCTATTCCTCGGGGGCTGCAATTTCTTTGGTACCATTCCGGCATCGCTTGGAAACCTCACGCGATTAATTTCGCTTGATCTTCAAGGGAATAAATTGATCAATGGTCAAATCCCATCTTCAATCGGCCATCTTAAAAACTTGGAGGACCTATCCCTCCGTGACTGCAATTTCTTTGGTACCATTCCGACATCGCTTGGAAACCTCACGCGATTAATTTGGATTAATCTTCAAGGGAATAAATTGATCAATGGTCAAATCCCATCTTCAATCGGCCATCTTAAAAACTTGGAGGAGCTATACCTTGGTGGATGCAATTTCTATGGTACGATTCCGAGATCGCTTACAAACCTCACGCGATTAATTTGGCTTGATCTTTCATACAACAAATTTTCAGGCCCAATTCCTCAACTTTTTTCCAACTTCTCGCAACTTCAATCTATAGATTTCTCAAACAATCAACTAACAGGTCCCATTCCATCATTAATAACTGGCCTTCCAAATCTACAGTCTCTATATTTAGGCAGTAACTCAATCAATGGGACAATACCTCCTTCCTTGTTTCATCTTGTTAACCTTACCGGTCTTGATCTTTCATCAAATAATTTAAGCGACACTGTTAAGCTGGACACGTTTGCAAAGCTTGAATATTTGCTTTATTTGGATCTTTCAAACAGTGGTCTATCATTGACCACCACCAACTCCACTACCTCCTCTTTCCGAAGCATTACGACATTACGATTGTCGTCTTGCAACATAAATAAAATTCCTGAATTTCTGAAAACCCGAATGGAATTGTTGGAGGCGCTAGACCTTTCGAACAACCACCTAAATGAAGAACTCAATCCAGTCTGCAATCTTCATTCTCTTGTATATCTCGATCTGTCCAATAACCAATTTGCCGGATTAATTCCTACTTGTTTGGGGAACTTCAATGGAAATTTAACCTTGTTAAATTTGCAAAGAAACAATTTCCATGGTAGCATCCCTCAAACATTTGGATACGCAAGCATGTTACATGAACTTGACATTAGCCACAATGGATTGCAAGGGGTGCTTCCAAGATCATTGGCGAATTGCACGAACCTAGAAATTTTGAATCTGGGTCATAATTTCATAGAAGATGCTTTTCCATTTTGGTTGGAGAACCTGCCCCAATTGAAGATTATTGTCTTGCGAGATAATAAATTCCATGGTCCCATACCAAGGAAGAGATTAGCCTTCACCAATTTACATATCATTGACGTGTCTCACAATGAATTTACAGGCACTTTGCCATCAGAACACTTTGAGAGCATGCATTCAATGATGATGGATGATGAAGACAAATCCTCCTTAAATTATATGGACAGTGGTTATGGTTATTATTCGGTAACCATAATGAATAAAGGACTGGACATGACATTCATAAGGATCATCACCACCCTCAAAGCTATTGATTTCTCACACAACAAGTTTGATGGAAAGATTCCCATATCTATTGGAAGACTCAAAGCCCTCCGTGTCCTAAATTTTTCAAGAAATGGCTTCACAGGTCCGATTCCATTGTCCTTGGTGAATCTAACTGAGCTTGAGTCCTTGGATCTATCCCAAAACAAGCTCTCTGGTGAGATACCTCAACAACTAACAAGCTTGACATTCCTTGAAGTTTTTGATGTCTCACAAAATAATCTAACTGGGATTATACCACGAGGCCAGCAGTTTGAAACATTTTCAAACACTTCATATGAGGGAAATCTAGGCTTGTGCGGGTTTCCATTGTCAAAGAATTGTGGGAATGTCCAAATAGCAGAATCACCAACTTTACCATCCTCATTTAGCCACAATTTTAAGTTCAAATTTGATGGCTTTGGTTGGGAAGCTGTGTTGATGGGATATGGATGTGGAGCAGTATTTGGTTTGGTGATATGAAGTTGCATCATTCGAAGGAAAGAAGAATCGCTTGCGAGAATTTTTAGAGTGAAAATGCGTCATCAAAAAAACTGATCGAATGGGGTTAGGTACCAACATGGAGCAAGATGGCATGTTCAGAACTAAGTGGAGCTTGTTTGAAGTAAAGGTACTACCATGTTTTCCTTTTCGTTAAAGCTGTTTGTTTTTAATTTGATTGTGAACCATGATATCCCTTTTCATTTCCTACTTCTATGTTTCAAATTTGACACTCATGATTGACTGCTGGAATATATAGTTAGTTACATGCATGTAAGTAGAAACAATTTCCATGTTACCATCCCTCAAACATTTGGATACGCAAGCATGTTATAGGAACTTGACATTAGCCACAATGGATTGCCAGGGGTGCTTCCAAGATCATTGGCGAATTGCACGAACCTAGAAATTTTGAATCTGGGCCATAATTTCATAGAAGATGCTTTTCCATTTTGGTTGGAGAATCTGCCCCAATTGAAGGTTATTGTCTTGCGAGATAATAAATTTCATGGTCCCATAGAGCAACCAAGGAAGAGATTAGCCTTCACCAATTCACATATCATTGACATGTCTCACAATGACTTTACAGGTACTTTGCCATCAAAATACTTTGAGAGCATGCATTCAATGATGATGGATGATGAAGACAAATCCTCCTTTCTCCAATGAGTGGCAACATGTGGAAGAAACATGTGTAATTTTTTTGTTTCATAGAGATGCAACAATCTTATCCTATATACTCTGGCTCACTAATACAATATATTGTTATATGTGTTTGTGTGTATAATGTATAAGAATATATATGGAAGTTAGTGTCTAATGCAAACAGAAAAAATGGCAACTTGAACTTTTTTTTTTGTGGTCACAAGGCCACTCAAACTTCGTACAAAACAACTCAAGTCTTGTATTACTCAATCATTAAATTGGCGTGGAACACATTTGGAGTAAGGAGAAAATATACTATCAAAATGATCAGATTATGCCCTTACTGTCAACAATTGATTTGTTGTTTTTGTTATGCATCTCTCTTCACTAATAACCTTTTATGCTCCTTAGTTTCATCTGTAATTTCCCATCAACTATGTTTCAATTTGACTTGTGTCACTACAAGAAAAGTGACTTTAAAACACGGAATTTTTTGCGACGGCGTGTATACCGTCGCAAAAAGTCAGCTTTTGCGACGGCATTCAAAGCCGTCTCAAATAAATGTATCTGCGATGGTAATCGCCCCGTCGCTAATAAGCAGACAAGAAAAAGTGCCTTAAAGACGGAGGTATTTGCGACTCATTGTGTGCCGTCGTAAAAAAAAATTCTTTTGAGACGGGTGGAAATTACCGTCGCAAATAGTGGGCATTTGTGACGGCAATTGACTATCGCAAAAGAAACGTTATTAAAACGACGTCGTTTTAATAGTTGGATTTTATCAGTTGCGACCGTTTATCTATACCGTCGCAAAAGGTAATGAATTTTCAACTCCCTCCTTTCGCCCAAATTGGCGGTCGATCAAAACCCCAAAAATTTCATCCCCAAATCCCTAACACATTCTCCCTCACAATCACAGAGACTTCGAGTTCCCAATCTCAGAGACGATTCGAGTTCGCGTTCACCGACGATCACAGAGATTTCGAGTTCCCAATCACAGAGATTTCGATTGTTCACCGACAATGATCTCTCTGTCGACGAGCGACGACGGCTAGCGGTGGTGCGGCGATGGCATAGTACGATCCCTCTCTCTCGCGCGACCTCAGTTAGTATGCTCTCTCTCTCTCTCTCTCTCTCTCTCTCTCTCTCTCTCTCACACACACACACACACACACACACATGCGCGCGAACACACACAGAAAACGGATGAGTGAGAATGGAAAACATTAATGTTTCTGAACTTATGTTTCTTATCTTCAATGTTTCTGAACTTATGTATATATATACATTAATGTTTCTGAACTTATATATATATATACATTAATGTTTCTTATCTTCAATCAAACATGTTTATGTTGTCTGTGCATGAATGTATATATATATGTTTAATATTTGTGTGTCATGTATATTATATAATTCCCTTAGCTTTTCGAAGTTCAATTTATTTCAGTTGAAATTTGGATGATGGACTCTCTGTTCTCTAGCCAAGTTTTTTTGTATTTGACTTGTAATTTTTTTATTTTGTGGGATAAATTCAATTCTACTATGAATAAATAAATCAATTACAAAATCAAACACTGAAAACATGTTGATGGAAAAAAATTATAGGATAGGATGATTCACTTATTAAAAATCTTATCCGTGTACTTATTCCAATAAATTAGTAAAATCTAATAGAAGCATACTCATTTTTTTGTCCATGTTGCAAAACTGAATGATTGATGAAACAGCCTTTAGGTTTGTTCAACACCTACCAAAAAAAGGAAACTTTCTCCAAAAAAAAATTCTATGTTTAGTCATCTCTCATTGGCTTTTATTTTCTTGTTTTGTGAATGTTTCTGAACTTAACAATTCTATCTTTATTGTATATGTCATATCAAACAGGAAAGATAGCTTCATGTTTCTGAACTAGAACAATTCTATCTTTATTACCTGATGTGGGTCTAGTTTCCGGATCTGGATGCTCTCTATTACATGGTTCTAATATAGATCTATCTTATAAAATGTAACTAAAACCATTTGTACCATCGAGAAAAGATCCACTATTAGAAATGAATCGCTTTCGAGGGAATATGCGAGTGTTCCTGAAACTGGGTGTCTCTCCATTATTGTACTTGGTGCTTCGGGTGATCTTGCCAAGAAAAAGACTTTTCCAGCCCTTTTCAACCTTAACCGGCAGGTCTGATGGGATTTATTTATGTTCCTAATCAGTATATTTGTTGCATTTCAACGATTTAGCTTCAGAATAATACAACTGCACTAGTTTGCTAACTTTGGATGGGGTGCGCTGTGTGCAGGGATTTTTGCAACCCAATGAAGTTCATATCTTTGGATATGCAAGGACCAAGATTTCCGATGATGAGTTGAGAGATCACATATGTGGGTGAGTTTTCCATTCTCCTCGCCTGTAGTTTTTTCCCCATGTCATTGCATGTTTCATGTAATATTTACAAACTTCAAGTTCCAGTGAGCCTGGAATGTCCCATTAAATGTTTGGTTCAATGATCATATGCATACTGTGATTATGGGGATTGATTGACCTTCTGGCATTAATAATTGCAGATATCTTATCCAGGGTAAGGGTGCTTCTGGTGAGCTGTTGGAAGAAGTATCAGAGTTTTTGCGATTGGTTAGTTCAGCCATTGCATCTTCGTTATTTCTTTGATCTTTTAACAGTTCTGTTCTAATCCAGTGACTAGTAAATAATTTTCTTATTAATTCATGCAGATAAAATATGTATGTGGCTCCTACGATTCTGCAGAGGGTTTTCAGTTACTGGATAAGGAGATATATGGGCATGAATTCTCCAAAAACACCATAGAAGGATCATCCCATAGACTTTTCTATCTTGCGCTCCCTCCGTCAGTATATCCATCTGTCTGCAAAATGATCAAGAACTATTGCATGAATAAATGTGAGTGTTTCCATTCTACAAGTGGCTTTGTGACTGTGAAAATAATGCTAGTATAATTTGGTCATTCTTCTCGGAAGGTGCAGTACCTTTTTTAGCTGTCAGTCCTTGATTTGATTTTCTGAAAAATAAAAAGTAATTTCCATGAGAGTCAACCCTCATTGGAGGGGAATTCAATTCTGCTATGCATTGAGTGCAGGTGGCAGTCATTTTCTTGATCCACATGTTTATGAGTAGCAACAATTTTTTTCTTGGCATGTTTTTATGGAAATATGTAATTTTCTTGATCCACATGTTTAATCTTGTGTCAATGAGATGATCTCCAGGTTTATATCTGTCCTGATTATAAAGCATTTTTCTTCTGTCATTCTGAATTTTATTGGAAATTTGTTTATTATATTTACTACGTGACGATGCGAGCTATTGTTCCTCTTAGATTTAAAAGTACATGAAATTCAATGGATCAAATTTGCTTTTATTATACATTTTTTTTTTTTTTGATCAGCTGCTTTTGTTATACATTTGGCATCATGTTATCCTTGAATGGGAAAATACTAGTCATTGTGGTCCTTTTGATTCAAAACCTCAAGAGTATTGATCTTGATGAACTCCTTAATGAAATCCTTTTCAGCCGATCTTGGTGGATGGACTCGTATTGTTGTTGAGAAACCTTTTGGCAAGGATTTGGGCTCAGCCGAGGAACTGAGTGCGCAGATTGGAGAGTTATTTGAAGAACCACAGATTTATCGTATTGATCACTATTTGGGAAAGGAATTGGTGCAAAACTTGGTAAATATAGGTTTCTAAAATTTTCCAATACATATTTTCTTCAGATTGTTCAAGCTGCTGATTTCTTTGTTTATACCACTTAATAAAATTTTGCAGTTGGTACTTCGTTTTGCAAATCGCTTGTTTTTGCCATTGTGGAATCGTGACAACATCGATAACGTACAGGTAAGCATAATTCTTTTTCCTTAATTGTTAATTTTTGTTGTTGTCTGGACAGCTGAATCAGTGAAAGTAACTTGATTTAATTTACTTTTAAATTGGCAATTGTGGGCTTGCTTAAACATTATTTTTCTTGAATAATGTCAACATGCTTAGAGCAAATATGGTAAATTTTGTGCCAATCTTGAACATTAATCTTTTCTTTCCCCTTATTTTAACTATCTTTTTTTCCTTTTTGTTTTCTTGCAGATTGTGTTTAGGGAGGATTTTGGAACTGAAGGTCGTGGTGGATATTTTGACGAATATGGGTATGTTCCATGGAAGCTCACAGTTGTTTTGTTGTGAGATTGTTCTATTGATTAGGACTTAGAAATTAAGAATCAAGGTTTTACAATCTATAAAGATTTTTTCCTTTTTAGTAAGAATGTTTTCGATTCAAATTTGTGTACTGTAGATTGGTTTTGTTCTAGTTGTCAACATTATCATTATGTTGGACTGTGTAAGGGAAACAGATACAGTTGTAAATGGAAAAGTATCTTGGAAAATTTATGCAAATTTTCTTCCCTTTTCTTCCTGTTTCCGGAAATTGATACTAACCTTGCAGTATTAAATATGTTTATTTATTTTTTTGCAGAATCATCCGTGATATTATTCAAAACCATCTATTACAGGTGAGTCCATGACATTGTGTTTGGATAGATAATATTTAGACAACAATATTTTGACATTTGAATCATTGAATATCTCTTCACTGTGGAAAGTACTTTTGTAAAAACTCAGAAGTTAGAATATTTAACATTTACATTCGCTTATGTCCATAATTGTTTTCTTGCTTTAGCTTATGAGGTTGATAGTTCCATATTAACCTCTTGTATCGTGCCTTTGGTGGATGCAGTTTATGTTCTCTTTAATGTATTTCAGCCCATTGAACTTTCTGAACCAAACAACCTAGATTTTTTTGGACAGTAACATTTATTCTGTTACTGGTTATCTGGGACGGAAAAATAGCATGAATTTCAGATTTTGTTCACTAATTGGCAGACAAAAATTCCACATTTAACTTCTGCTACCTACGTGAAAGATCTGGCTGCTACTTTTTTGCTAATTGATGTTGCTAATGTTTTCTAGTTGTGATTGAATAATTTGCATTCCATGGGGTTGAATGACAATGGTTTTAGTTGTGCATTTTATAAGATAGATTTATCACAAAATCACCAATCGGCGTCGGTTTAGCACGAAACTTGGTACACACGACCGCCTAGGCATGGGAGACTTGTGGGAGAAGACGGGACTCGAATCGGGTTCCCGGATTGGGAGTTAGAGCCGGATATCACTCTAGGCAAACTAGTTCCTTAAGAAACTTAAATTCGAGGTGTTAACGCCCCAAAATCACCAAACGACGTCGGTTTAGCACGAAACTTGGCACACACAACCGCCTAGGTACGAGAGACTTGTAGGAGAAGACGGGGCTCGAATCGGGTTCCCGGTTTGGGAGTTAGAATCGGATATCACTCTAGGCAAATTAGTTCCTTAAGAAACTTGAATTCAAGGTGTTAACGCCCCAAAATCACCAAACGGCGTCGGTTTAGCACGAAACTTGGCACACACGACCGCATAGGCACGAGAGACTTGTGGGAGAAGACGGAACTCGAATCGGCTTCCCAGATTGGGAGTTAGAGTCGGATTTCACTCTAGGCAAACTAGTTCCTTAAGAAACTTGAATTCGAGGTGTTAACGCCCCAAAATCACCAAACGACATCGGTTTAGCATGAAACTTAGCACACACGACCGCCTAGGCACGAGAGACTTGTAGGAGAAGACGAGACTCAAATCGGGTTCCTGGTTTGGGAGTTAGAGTCGGATATCACTCTAGGTAAACTAGTTCCTTAAGAAACTTGAATTCGAGGTGTTAACGTCCCAAAATCACCAAACGACATCGGTTTAGCACGAAACTTGGCACACACAACCACCTAGGCACAAGAGACTTGTAGGAGAAGACGAGACTCCAATCGGGTTTCCAGTTTGGGAGTTAGAGTCAGATATCACTCTAGGTAAACTAGTTCCTTAAGAAACTTGAATTCGAGGTGTTAACGCCCCAAACCAAACGGCGTCGGTTTAGCACGAAACTTGGCACACACGACCGCCTAGGCACGAGAGATTTGTGGGAGAAGACGGGACTCGAATCGGGTTCCTGGTTTGGGAGTTAGAGCCGGATTTCACTCTAGGCAAACTAGTTCCTTAAGAAACTTGAATTCGATGTGTTAACGCCCCCAAAATCACCAAACGATATCGGTTTAGCACGAAACTTAGCACACACGACCGTCTAGGCACGAGAGACTTGTAGGAGAAGACGGGACTCAAATCAGGTTCCCGGTTTGGGAGTTAGAGTCGGATATCACTCTAGGCAAATTAGTTCCTTAAGAAACTTGAATTCGAGGTGTTAACGCCCCAAAATCACCAAACGGCGTCGGTTTAGCACGAAACTTGGCACACACGACCGCCTAGGCACGAGAGATTTGTGGGAGAAGACGGGACTCGAATCGGGTTCCCGGTTTGGGAGTTAGAGCCGGATTTCACTCTAGGCAAACTAGTTCCTTAAGAAACTTGAATTCGACGTGTTAACGTCCCAAAATCACCAAACGACATCGGTTTAGCACGAAACTTAGCACACACGACCGTCTAGGCACGAGAGACTTGTAGGAGAAGACGAAACTCAAATCAGGTTCCCGGTTTGGGAGTTAGAGTCGGATATCACTCTAGGCAAATTAGTTCCTTAAGAAACTTGAATTCGAGGTGTTAACGCCCCAAAATCACCAAACGGCGTCGGTTTAGCACGAGGTTCCCGGATTGGGAGTTAGAGCGGGATTTCACTCTAGGCAAACTAGTTCCTTAAGAAACTTAAATTCGAGGTGTTAACGCTCCAAAATAACCAAACGACATCGGTTTAGCACGAAACTTGGCAAACACGACCGCCTAGGCACGAGAGACTTGTAGGAGAATATGGGATTCCAATCGGGTTCCCGGTTTGGGAGTTAGAGTCGGATATCACTCTAGGCAAACTAGTTCCTTAAGAAACTTGAATTCGAGGTATTAACGCCCCAAAATCACCAAACGATATCGGTTTAGCACGAAACTTGGCACACACGACCGCCTAGGCACGAGAGACTTGTAGGAAAAGACAGGACTCCAATCGGGTTCCCGGTTTGGGAGTTAGAGCCGGATTTCGGTCCAGGCAAACAAGTTTCTTAAGAAACTTGAATTTGAGGTGTTGACGCCCCAAAATCACCAAACGACGTCGGTTTAGCACGAAACTTGGCACACACGACCGCCTAGGCACGAGAGACTTATAGGAGAAGACGGGACTCCAATCGGGTTTCCGGTTTGGGAGTTAGGGCCGGATTTCTGTCTAGCCAAAATTATTTACTAAACTATCTTTGTAATTATATAGTAGTTAATTTTTTATGTTTTTCTGTAATTAAAATATTAATACAATTATATTGTCATTAATTATTTTTATTTTGTTATTTTCAGATATTTCCGGAGTAGCAGTTTGCTTCTTGTAGAATGCAGGCGTGTAAAGATTATGACTAACTTTTGTTTTTGTAATCCACAGAAGAAGCATGATGAAAATTTTTGTTTTTGATTTACGTTATTTAGATTTGTGAACAATATTATGTATGTATTATGCAACATTATGTATTGGGATAATTTTGCTGATGTATTGTTATAAATGGAAGAATATTTTAATTATGAATGAATTTTTATTTATATACTGGACTTTTTATATTATTATGTAATTATTGATTTTTTTTAGTTATTTTTCAATTAATACGGGTTATTTTCATATTTTTAATAATTTTATTATAGTGTTTTTTTTTTTTTTTTTTTTTTGAGACAGCAGCCCACTCACCATCTCAAATTGGGGTTTTTTGCGACGGCAGTAATGTTGTCGCAAAAGATAGTGCATTTGGTTGAAAATGAGGACTTTTAGCGACGGTGTAATTTGTCGTCGCCAATAGTACTTTAGCGACGGCACCAAGTGCTGTCTCAAATAACCCTTTTAGTGACGTTACTTGTGCCGTCTGAAATACCCATTTTAGCGACGGCAAAACAGTGCCGTCTCAAAAAAATTCAGATTTTCACGCGTTAATGGCGATGGGATTTTTCCATCTCAAAAAGGCTTCTTTGCCGTCGCAAACCAAAGGTGACGGCGTCATACCGTCGCTAAAGTCTTTTGCAACCCCCTTTGTTGCGACCCCCCACTTGCCGTTGCAAAAGGCCACTTATCGTCACAAAAAACCTTTTGAGACGGCATTTTGGGTATTTGCGACGGCATTTTGCCGTCACAAAAAATCAATTTTTTTGTAGTGTGTTATGCATATCTAAGTTGAATTCATTTTCATTTTTCTTGTCTTTTTTCTTTTGCCTTTCCTAAATATTCACATTTTGGAACTTAGAAGTGTTAAGAAGGTAGTTAGTGTCATAAGTTAATAGTTACCTAAACTTTTCCCCTTTTTTTCTGCCCTAGTGGACATTTTATCTTCTTCTTTAACATTATCAGCCACTGTGTACTTTCGTTAATTATGATAGCCTTTTGGCTCGCCAAGTCACCGATTAACTTTTTTTTAAGGTAAATTATATCGTTGGTCTATCTTGTATGAGCAAAGCTTTGGTCTGGTCCTCATAATTTCAATTTGAACTGTATATTTTTAATTTTGTTACAATCTAATCTTTCTATCACATACCGTTGAAATTTTATACGCAAAACTACCACATGCAACACGCATGAGATTCTTAGCAATTTCAACACAAGAAAAGAAATTGAATAAACTATACCAATGGTCTCTATTGTTTCTTTTGAATTCCACTTTACTCTCTTTAGTTGTGCACGGGTTGTTTTTCTATCTAAAAAATGAAAGGTGCATGACAAGCGGACAATATTGCAACAAAAATGAAAGTATGGGATTCAAATGTTCAAATTAAGACTACAGGGATTAAATGAAAATTAATTCGCTTAAACTATAGAGATTAATGGTGTAATTTATCATCTTTCTTTGTCCTTCTAGTTGAATTGTTTGAAATTTTATCAACTGATACACTATATATTTAACTCATTCAAGTGGACTCTACCCTGACATAACACACATTTTAACACACTCTTTAACACATCCACGAACTCCAATTTACACTCTAAATTAGTAGGCACTAAGCACTTAACACACAAACTTAACATCTCTATTGGAGATGCTATAACAGAACTCTTGTGGAGCACAATAGCAGTAGACATGTTAGTTGCGTCTATTTTATGTAGTCTATAGACCACAAATTTGACTCAGGCATTCCATAATAGGTACCTAAGAGTTAAACAAGTTAACTTATCAATCTTTCGACACACACAAATATATGAGTATTAAACATGTTAAGTTAGTGTTGTACTTATATAACACAAAATTGATATAGATAACTTGTTTAATAAATAATTATTTACATATTTCAATGTTATTTCTACTAAAAGGTACTATGACATTTTTGAATTGCTTATGTAACTCCATTTAATTGATCAAAAAGCATGTAAAATAGAAATTTTAAGGCTAATATTTTTTTTTTCTTAATTGAAGATAATGTTTTGTTTCCCTACTATTTTAATCTAATAAAAATATAAAAGGGTAAATTATGCAAATGGTTCATGTAATTTACTCGCTTTTTCATTTTGATCTCTGTTGTTTCAATTTGATTAATTTTTCCCCTTAATTTTACAGTTGTGTCATATTAGTCCAATAAATAATGGCGGTTAAGTTTGATGGACGGAAAATCAAATCATGTTTCAATTTGGTTCCTGTAGTTTATAGAAAAGTCAAAACAACAAGGACCAAATTGACACATCCTGTAAACTACAGGGGCCGAATTGAAACATCATTTAATTTTCCGTTCATCAAACTTAACCGCCATTATTTATTGGACTAATATAACACAATCTGCAAAATTAAGGGGCAAAATTGATCAAATTGAAATAATAGGGACCAAAATGAAAAAAAGGTAAAGTACAAGGACTACCACTGTAATTTGCCCAATATAAAATAACATGATGTAATTTTTTAAATTAAGCACCAAAAAAAATGAATTGAAAGCAAATATTTTTATGAATAATTTCATCCAATAATTGGTCTCTACACCGAGTCTTTTTAACTAATTAAGGTAAAAAAAATTGACATAACACGTTAATACAACATGAACTGGACACATACCAAAAATGACATGACTCAAAAATACGAAATAATAAACATGTTAAGTTAGTGTTGAAATAATTCAAATACAGACCTAAAATGAAACAATACAAATACAACCTAACACAACATGACACCCACCACTAGTTCATATAAAGAACTTGTCATTATAGGAAAAAGCTATAATGTGCAACCCAAAAAAGTGTGCACAATTTGTATCCTCTCTAATTATGATGATGAGATGTGCACAAAATTACAACACAATGTTCTCAAAATATGATATGATCTCATTCTGTAATAACTCTAATGACCCAATGAGTTACTCAGTGAGTCATAACTTATAGTGTGATTCAATATGTTTGAAGTTATAATTTTAAGCACATTACATCGTTACTTTAGGCACATTGTGTCACAATTGAAATGAATGTGCATCATGTGCACCTTCTAGGTGCCTAGCAGATATTGATCCATAATTACATGTTTATACACTAGTTTTTAAGTTGTAAAAGTTAAAGATCTATGGAAAATCTAGGATTTGAACCAATTGCTCATATGAACAAATAAAATCAAACCAAACTAAATTTTGAGATAAAATTGATCAATTGTATAAATCTTTTGCTAAAAACTAACAATTAATGACATTTTATGTGACAATTTTCTAAAAAGTGACAATTAGCAACTTTTTGTGATAAAATTTTCAAATTGTAATTAAAAACTAACAACTAGTGACGCTTTTTTTTATAAAAGCGCCATTAATTATCACATGACCTATTGAACAATAAATCTACTTATTAAGATATGCACGTAAATCTCCCAAAATGTAATTACCCCTTGACATTATTCACTGAGAGAATGGAAACAATGCTTAAAGTCTACCAAAACTAGCTTCATAGATGAGATACCTTTCTAGGCCTACTAGCTATAGCATTGTAGATTTGTGATAGAAACAAACATAACATATGCACCAACTTGAACTAAAATAGATAAACAAATGCAAACGGAGATTGAAACTGCACTGAGTGTGTTGCCCTTTTTTTGGGTGACTGAATAAGTGGTTAAAACTGAATGAGAGAGTTAAAACACTTGACAATGCTCGTTTTATGCAACCATCAGAAGAATTTGGTAGGAAGAGGCATAGAAAGAGCACGCACTATAACATGATTAGAAGATTTCAAAAGATTTGCCACAATTGCTTGACATAATACGATGTATTAAAAGTAAACCTAAAACAAAGAAGAAAAATAAAATGAGCACCATTCCTAGCATCTACCTCATTGTACTGCTACAAGTAACTAATTTCCTACTCTAAGGTCACAGCTACCATTTGAACAAATCGATCGCCACTTTCTACAAGATTCTAATCTGTAGAATCTGAGCCACTTCCAATTGTGTTATCTGAATTATCATCTGCTGTCAGCATGCTTAATAATCCAGTCAGTGAACTTTGGAGAGGATGCCAACTCAGCCACAGCATGTCAGGTTGATTCCTGGTTGAAATTCTCCCTCTTTTTTTGAAAACTTCTTTCTGTTGGGTGTCCTATGGAATGTTCAATAGTAATCCTGTTGATTTCTTGTCACCCCCTCCCAGTGGTCAGAGATATCACACCTGCAACAGCCAAAAACAAACTAATGAAACATGAATTAAAGGTCAATACCAATGCTATATATGGTATAATTTACACGAGTACCATTGTACTTTATAGACATTTTTAGAAAGATTGTCTGCATGAAACATCCTCAACAAGATTAATCCTCCCAACCAAAAACCTACTCTGTTCATTTCATTTTTATTATGATTACAATATCATGGTCAAAGCCAAACCATGAAGAATGAACAGTAGATCATAGGAGCTCTGAAACTGACACCACATCAGGCAATACAAGCCAATAAATGTCAAGAACACGAGATATTTCAAAAGAAACTGAATATTTACATTGCCAAGTCAAGCATGAACCCCACTTCTAATATACAAAAAAGAATATTGTTGTAAAGATAAAAATATAAAGAAAGTAGGAACAGTTTTAAAGAAACACTTACTGTTTGTTAATCTTTAATTCCCAATTTGTGCAATTACTAATGCACAAATTTGGATAAATTTATTAAAAACATAGACTTCTCCCCCATCAAAATATTTCTTGTTAGATATTGTCATCTATGAAGCATGGACACTCCAAAAATGGTGCCGTGGCAGTGTCCGACACGCGGACACGCCGGGGACACGTACGGGACACGCCAAATGGCGTGTCCCTTTAATTTAATGATTTTTTTGGAAAGGGACACGGCAGGGACACGGCGGGGACACGCGTGTCCATATCTAGACACGCCATGGGACACGGTGGGGCTCTTTTTTGAAATTTTTATATTTATTTGGGGTCAAAGTATAATATTTAAAAAAAAAACCCTAATCGAACTTAAATGAGGAAAATCAGACATGCGAAGCCCTCCTTTCTCTCAGTCGAAGTCGAAGCCCTCCTCTCTCTGTCAGTCGAAGTCGAACTCAGTCGAAGTCGAAGCCCTCCTCTCTCTCTCTCAGTCAAGCCCTCCTCTCTCTCTTAGTCGAAGTCGAACTCAATCGAAGTTGAAGCCCTCCTCTCTCTCTGAGTCGAAGTCGAAGCCCTCCTCTCACTCAGTCGAAGCCTTCTGAAGTGTCGAAGCCCTCCGAAGTCGATCGTAGACCTCCGATCCAGTCGTCTTCGACCTTCGATCCACTCGTCTTCGAAGGTAAGCCCTCTTTCGCCTCTGCCTCTCTCTTTCGCTCTCTTTCTCTCTCTCTCTTTGCTCTGTTTTGGTGAGACAGAGACAGAGACAGAGACAGAGACAGAGACTGAGACTGAGACTGAGACTGAGACTGAGACTGAGACATAATTTTTTTATTTATTTTATTTTTATTTATACATTTATATAGAAAATTGTATGTAAGACTTTTTTTTATTATTTTTTTTATTTGTTTATACTTTATACATATATAAGACTTTCTTTCTTTTCTTTTTTTTTTGTAATTATATGTTTATATATGTATATATATAACTATATATATAAAAAAAGTAATTATAAGACTTTTTTTTAATTATATGTTTATATATGTATATATATAAAACTGTATATAAAAAAAGTAATTATAGATTTATATATATATACAGTATGTAAACTCTGTTTTTTATTTTTTATTTTTTATTTTTTATCCTTTTAATGTTAATGTTAATTTATAAGAAAAATGTCTAGTTCAAATTCTGCCAAACTTTGTTAATATTTTTTATTTTTTATCCTTCTAATGTTAATGTTACTTTTTTTCTTTTTTATTTTTTAATGTTGGATGTTGGATGTTGGATGTTGAATCTTTTGTCTCTCTTATATTTATTGAATTAATGGTATTATGTTAATGTTTGTTAATTTTGATTTAGAATGAATGTAATACAAATTTACATAACACATAAAAATATATATATATATAAAATTTGCCGTGTCCCCCGCCGTGTCCGTGTCTCCATTTTTTGGAAATTGCCGTGTCCCGTGTCCGTATCGGTGTCCATGTCCGTATCCGTGTCCGTGCTTCATAGATTGTCATGTCCTAGTGTGTGTCTACATCCAATTTTGCTACAAATTTCACATCATACATCTCATTTAATGCTCCATGCTCCATAAAAACCATCATCCAGACTTCATTAGGATAGCGAAACATAATTTTGTGGTCATTAATGCAACATACATTGAAAGGGACGGTCGAATGGCATGCCTAAATTTAACCATCATGTTGCAGTCCAGACAGGTGATGATGTATCCTCAACTCAATTCTTTAAATCACTTATAATCTCAATTGAAAGTCAAGATAGAACAAAGTATAAAAATTTCAAGATTAAAGCTCATAATCTTAAAATCAACACAACAATTACTTAAAAGTAGAACATGTGTCTAACATTAGATCTAGCATTGACTGAAACTGCTAGCCTAACAAACACATCAGCAATAAATGGCATCAGGTTGAACAAAGTTTATAAGCAAGTCAACACCAGGTTACCCACTTTGAACCTCAATGAAATTGGGAACGGTGTGGGCTCACCACCAGACTACTTCATTATCACCGCTATTTATACCTCATCAATTTTTATTTTTTTATTATTATTATTATTTTTTTTTTTGGATAAATACTTATACCTCATCATTTTAGGCATAGATAACCTTACGATCCCTATACAGTTCACTCGAATACATCTTTCTAAGGTAAGGAACACCAAAAATTATCACAAGCAAATCTGACTACAGAATCCCAAACAAGGTTTCATAAGCAGGTCAGCACTAGGTTACTGGCTTTGAACCTAAATGATGTTGGGATGGGTTTGGCCTCTCCACCAGACCATTTCAATATTAGTATCACTTATACCTTATCATTTTAGACATAGATAACCATATGATCCCTGTGGAGTTTACTTGAATACACTCTCTTACCAGACCAATTTAATCACAATCTCGGAAACCCAACTAAACACCCTCTTTCACCACTTTCTCACTCAACCAGACACTACTGCCACCACCATACATCCTGTAATAAACACAGCTACCACAATCTTTTGCTTTCTCTCGTCCAAAAAACCTCCACAACTTCTTACTTTCTTTGTACACATATTTCTAGTGACGGCAATAACCACATACAAGGGTAAAGAAAGAAATTAAAGAGGGATAAAGGGAGACTAGGAAATCTCTTGAGAGAGGAAACTTGTTTCCCTGTAAACTCATTTCAGGAATAGACACAGGACTCTCATGAAATTTTAAGGACAACCTCTAGAAAACATCTCCAAAACAATCCAAGAACTCAAGTACAATTTACATATGAAAGGAAAAACTCCAACTCAATTTGAATAAGCTTGCGAGAAACTCTTTCAAAAAAATGTTCTAAAAATGCACTTTTCATAATTTTTACCATCTTTGAATACTTGCTAATACTATTTTTCAACAATAATATATGATTGCTCTAATAAGTTACTGTAGATATTGGGTAGTAGTAGTAGTAGCAGTATTTTAATTGATCATGAAAATATAAAAATAATTTACATTGCTATTTTTAAATTTCTTAATAAATTTTTCTTACAAATATCCTATTCAAACTTTACTCTTTTTTTTCATTCAATCTTTACATCACCTAATGTCTCACATTTTCCATTATATTTTTGCATGAAGTTTCAGTTTCCATTTCCCACTTCCAAACCAATCCAATCTAAGCATTGTTTCCCAATCTACATCAATCATTTTTTGTCATTTTGCTCTATCGATGGCTACAAGTTCAAATAAATTACTCCCTCCATCCCAAAATAAGTCCCTTTCGGGAAATCCAACTTTTTTTTTGTAGTACAATTATTGCATTTTAAAACTATTAGTTTTCCAAAATTACCCTTTGATAGTACATTTTTTTGGGAATATCAATTGTCATAATTGTACTTTTTGTATTATTAATGAATTTAAAAGAAGGGCAAAATAGAAAATTTATAGTATTTGAGTACTTGATTTTTTAGAAGGGACTTATATTTTGGGACAATGAAAAATGGAATAAGGAACTAATATTTTGGGACAAAAGGAGTAAATACATTTATATCTTTTTTTAAGACTATATCCCATGTTAGTTTAAGTCCTCCCCCTTCCCCCAACATTTTATTTATAGAAATCATATCACTCTTCCTTGCCGTTGCATCTACATTTCTTCATTGTAAATGACCAAACTATCTCAACCTATTCTCTCTCAACTGATCTTTCAATCAATGTTACTTCTACCATTTCAAGAACCAAACCAAACCAAACCAAACCAAACCAAGCCTAAGTCCCATTAAATGGGGTCGGCTACATGAATCCTTCTTCTCCACGTGGCCCTATCAAAGGCCATTTCATTAGTCAAATTAAGTCGATCCATATCTCTATTTACAACGCTAGCTAACGTTAATCTAGGCCTACCTCGTCCCCTAACACTTCCATCTACCGTTATAGCATTGAATCTCTTCACTACTGCCTCTGTTGGTCTCCATTTCAAGAATATATTTATTTCTAATTCTATCCTTCTTAGTCTTACCACACATCCATCTAAGCATCTTCAACTCAACTACACTCATTTTATGGACATGTATTTTAGTTGTCCAATATTTGTCCCATAAAGCATCATTAGCCTTATAGTTGTTCTATAAAATTCTTCTTTCAATTTTGTTAGAATTTGTCAATCACATAATATGTCAAATGCACTCCCACACTTGAGCCAACCTACTTTAATTCTATGAATCACATCATTTTCAACCTCACCATCCTTATTAATAATCAAACCTAGGTAACAAAAAAGTTCACTTTGTTATTTCTGATTTTTGATCTTCACTTCTCTATCATTTCTATTTCTATTTCTATTGTTGCTAAGTCACACTCTGCATATTCACTTTTATTTTTACTAATTTTAAACCCTTTTAACTTGAGTGCTTCTCTCCATATTTGTAGTTCAATATAAATTTCTTCCTTAGTTTCATCTAGAGCAATATCATCTGCGAACTATCATCTTAAATGTGTTTAGTTAATTCATCCATGACCATGGTAAATAGGTAAGGACTCAAAGTTGGCCCATGATGCAATACAAGTGATTGAGAATTTACTAGTTTCTCCTACAAGTGATCTAATTGTGGTTGATACCCCATTATACATGCGTTTTATTGCATGCATATACCTTTCGGTCACACCCTTTTTCACCAACACTCACCATATTATATCCTATGAAGCGTGGATACTTCAAAAAGAGAGACGTATCCATATCATATGTGTATTGGATACCGATACTCTTTGGATACTCGCGGATACATATCGGATATTTATTAAAATTCTTAGATACTTCTTAATTATTTTTTCATTAATTTTGGAGCATCAAATACTTAATTTTGAAGTATCGGATACTCCAAGTCACATATTATTCCGAATTCTTTATTTAGTTATTTGAAAAGAACATAGTGAGAGTTCTTTCTTCTTTATTCATAGTTAGTGGTTGTTTTGTTTAAATGATTCTGAAAATATATAAACCAAACCAAACCAAACCAAACCAAGCCAAGTCTTAAGTCCCATCAAATGGGGTCGGCTATATGAATCTTTCTTCTCCACTCAACTCAAGAACATAGTGAGGGTTAAAGTAATAAAATTTGTCAAATTGATGTATCTTTATTGTTTCATGCATGTCCTCTATAACTACATAGAAAGTAAAGATTAACAAAAGAATATAACAACAGTAAAATTAATAAATTAACAAATAAATAAGCAAGTAAACTTGAATACAATATTTTTACTAATGCCAAAGGGGAAAAGCACAGAAACAAGTCATGGATTGCTCTATTATTGTAATATAAACAAATTAAACTTGATATTAAAATGAAATATTTGCAAGACCTATTGAAAATTTAAAAAGTAAACAAGCTACTATCTTAAATTAATACCTAATTTTTAAAGATTAGTGTTTTGCAATATAAAATTACAATGTGATCTCTCAACATTCTTGAGCATATGTTTAACTCCCTAATAATTTTTTTTTTTAAATGTATACATACATATTCTAGCCGTACCTATATCCTACTTTTTAGGTTTTGTCGTATCGCCACATACATATCTCGTATCCATGTCCATGCTTCCTAGATTATATCTATAGGCACCCTATCGCAAGTTGTTTTTTTTTTTTTTTTTTTTTGAAAATCTATAAAAACCAAATTTGGATCCTTCATCATCTCTTTGTACTTCTCTATTGATCTTCTTAGTAAAAATAGTGTTTCCGTATTTGATCTACCAATCATAAACCCAAACAAATTCTCTAACACTATTGTTATAACACTCAAGCGATGCTCAATCATTCTCACCAACAATTTTATTGTAATGACTTATCAACTTAATGTCTCTATAATTGTTGCAATTTTGGATATCTCATTTATTTCTATATATAGGTATTAAAATACTATTTACTCGTCAGCCATTTTCCTAGTCATTAGAATCTTATTAAATAATTTTCTTAACCAAACAACTATTTACCTAAGCATTTCCAAGCCTCAATAGGGATACAATCTAATCCTAATGCCCTGCCTCTTTTTATTTTTTTATGATAAATCTAATGCTTTGCCTTATTTCATCTTTTTTTAATGCAAATTCCATCTTAAACTCTCTTAGTTCGATGATAGAACTTATATTCTCTAGTTCCATCAAGGCTATCATATTCCTCTCCTTCCAAGTTTTTAAAATGATTTTCACTTAACAATTTCTCAAAATATCATTCACACTTTTTCTTAATCTCCTCATCCAACCTCCTTATTGATCAACTTGTGTCTGAAAATTATTCCCATTTTTATCCTCTTTTACTATGGCTTATATCGCACTATTCAACCGCCAAGTATATTTAGTTATAGGAGTTTTTCCCTTTGACTCTCCATGGCACTGCTTACAATATTCTTTCAATGCATTATGCTATTGTATTCCACGTGTTATTAGTAACACCTTTCAAACCCAGCGTTACTACTTTAAACACTTTATCCTCAATTTCTCACATTTTGATTTTGCTCTTTATTATTGTATATAATACTATATATTGAATATTGTTAGCCTACTTTGTGCCATTAACTTCCTTTGGAAATAACCTTGAAACCTTTACATATTCAGCGGTCTATTTTTCTTACAAGAAATGGATCTATCCAACTCTTATTTGACCCATTTTTAAAAGTTGTTTAACCCACCTTTTTTAAAAAGTTGTTGGTTACTACACGATCAAATGCTACTACGAAATCTAAGATGTTCTCTCAACCCCCATTTCAATCACCAAAACCATATCCACCATGCATCCTCTCGTGCACTTGCTTATATTTTCAGACATGACCATTGGAATCTCCACCTATAATTATTGTCCCCTCTACAAATATTTGTTGTATTAACTCATCCGGTTGTCCCAAAATTTCCTTTCACTATGTTTCTCCAAGCCTATTTGGGGTGCATAGGCGCTAATTATACTCTACAGTTACAATTTTAATTAACATTATTATGTAACTTATTCTCATAACTATTACTGCCTTATTTTTCAGATGCTTAGCTACACCATTTCTACATCTTTTTTTTTTTTGATAAGTAAATTTTATTGAAGAAGAGCATCAAGAAGATGCTAAAGATACAAAAATGTCCCCATAAAAAGAAGCGCTAGCCAATTACATCGTCAAGAAAATCAAAAATGGTAAACAAATCAGGATCCATACGCCTTGACACCCAACCACGCAAGACTCGCAAAAATCTATCTACTAACCAATATTTCCAGCATACAAAATGTTGTACTGAGTTTTCTCTATTTCGTTTACTTTCTCAGCTACTCACTTAGTTTCTTGTAAGCATGTTATACTTTCCTTCTAATCATAGAATCTACAATTCCATAGTTTTATCTGTTAGTGTTCCCTTTTCCAAGTTGCTAATGTAAACCAACAATCCTGGGCTAATTTCTTCACAGGTGCTCATCCAAGAAAACATAAGGACCTTTTCCTATTTTTCATTGCACTAAGGCGCCGATGTAGTGATCCTTGCCTATTTTCCAAAACATGTTGCTTACTAATTCCATAGTTTTATCTGTTAGTGTTCCCTTTTCCAAGTCGCTAATGTAAACCAACAATCCTGGGCTAATTTCTTCACAGGTGCTCATCCAAGAAAACATAAGGACCTTTTCCTATTTTTCATTGCACTAAGGCGCCGATGTAGTGATCCTTGCCTATTTTCATGTTCATGTTGCTTACAGAAAACATCCTAGCCCTTGCATGTTCATGTTCATAAGAGATCTGACAGGGAGTTTTACATGGCAACTATGGAAGTGATCCATGATGTCAAAGTAAAATAAGAGGAAATAAAATGCTCTGCAGAAGCTTCAAATCTTTTTTGAAAAAAATGTTTCAACAGACAAAACAAATATTAGGGAGAGAAAATGCAGAGTTTAACACGTGTGCACCTTTAACAGGAGAGTCAGACCAACCAGAAGATCTCCTTGGGCTGTTCCACAGTGTTCCCCGTGAAGCCACCATCCCTGACCTGCTGAGAAATTCAGCATGATTGTGTCTTACATTTGCTTGTCCTCTACTCCGCCAAGGATTCCCATTTGCAAAATAAATTGAATCCCCAAAAGTAATGGTAGAACGACATACAAATAATTAGTCAAGATCTTGTTAAACCAAGCAAACGAAAGATTTTTTTTAAATCTGTTATATCAACTGAGCAGACCTCTCTTCAATCAATATTCATGACCATTCATATATTAAATCAAGCAAACCACCCATTTGGACTAATCCAAAATGGATTTCAACATCCCAACAGATAAACTCAAAAAGCTAATAAGATCTATTTGCTTTGGATTTAATAAGTTGAATAAATTGAGTTAAGCATCAATTATATGAACATTTATTTGGTACTATAATTACCAGTCCGCCAGCATGATGCAAGGGGAGAGTAGGGAAAAAATGGTACAGGTAACTTACTCTGGACCATTCCACTTGAAAAAAGTGACAAGAAAGCAGATTGACAAACAAGAAGCCAATGCCCCCATTGCCAAAGGAGTATCAAGAGTACTCCGGCAGAATAAGAATAAAAAATTCAGGAATGCAAAGCAAATTGCACACTGATTTCCGTTTGGTCCAGAGATATGCAAGTAGAGCATTATCACACTATTTATTAACATGAACAGAATAGCCACCTGGAAGATAAATGTGGCTGCAATGATGCGCATGGCCCATTTCACAAATTGAGCTACGCCAACATCCACACTTCCATCATCTGAAATAACAAATTTCTGCACCATCCAATACCCTAGGGCAGCTCCTGCAACAACAATCCCAAGTAGTACAAAAATAGAAACCTGTAACCAAACAAGATGAATAGTTTAAACAAATAAAGGAGGACATAGTTGAAAACTGAATCTGTGAAAAAAAAAAAAAAAAAAAAAAAAAAAAAGTAGAAGAAGAAGAAAAAGAACTCTGATTCTATGGTCTTGCAGTTATGAAGTCATTTGGTCTTGATTATGAATCATGTACTTGTGAGGCTTTGTGGTGGTCATACTTGGGGTTGTTGGTTATGAACTTGGTTATGAGGCTTTGTGGCTATGAACAGAAGTGGCCTAGGTTACGAGGCTTTTTGGTGTTTTTGGTTATGAATCAAATTGGTTACAAATCCTTGTGACTGAAATTTTAAACGCATGCCATATGCAACATTTTTCCTTTTCGAAAAACAATAAAAATGAGATTCAAGTTGTTGTAGAAGAAAATAAATAAATGCTTTAAAAAGAGGCAAAAAAAATGACGAAATTTTTAATAGATGTAAATGGGCTAACATGGAGATAATAAGGACAGTTAAAGGTGTTAGATGATGCTCTTTATACAAGATTAGACATAATCAATTTCTATATTATTGATTTTTATTAGATAAAAGAAATGCACTAAATTGAGAGAAGCGATGAAGGTTTTAGCAAGGAGAGTCACTCTTTAGCTACATTACATAGACTCGGGTACGAGTGTCAAGTGTAGATATGTATCTAGGGGTCGGACTTGGCAAACCTCTAAATGAGCGTCCGACAAACCTTTTAAAAGAGCGATACAAGGGTACGTGTAAAAAGTACACAAAAATTATACACGGGTACGTGGATACGGCCAAACATGGACATGTTAAAAAAATATTATGTTTACAATAATTTATGGCTCAAAATGATTACATAGGTTTATGATGATGCTACACATTTGTAGTTAAAAAATATTGAATAAAAAATATATATAACATTATTTTAAAAAATGAATAATTGATTATCCATGGATTCAAGTTAAATTCCAACTTAATTAGTATTAGGCCCAAACATAAGAAGCTCATGTAAAAGCCAGCCAGCCCAATAACCTTATAATTTTTATTATAAGGCCCATTTTCTTAACAGACCAAAGTGTATCCTAAATAAGCCCAAATGTACCAAACCCTTTAATATAACCCTAGCAACCATCAACAAAGATGAATAGAGAAGACGGAGATGACAAACGACGATGACGATGAGGTCGCGAGCCATATTTCTCTTCTCCTCCTCCTTTGTTGCTGTTGTGAAAATTAGAAAAGAAAATCAACCGTATCCATTTGTATTTAGCCGCATTCCCCACCCATACTTGTGTCATGTTGTGTCGGCATGGGTACCTCTAAAAATACAAAGAGTCCGTGTAACGTAGCTCTTTAGATGGGATGGTCTAAGATTGTCCTTGAAGAGGAAGATGATAGAGATGGAGATGGCGACTTCCTGATGCTCAAAGAGAGAAGGCGAAACTTGAATCACTAGGTCAGACTGAAGCATGAGAAGTTAGATTGGTCATGTGAAGTCCTTAACCAACTGATGTGTAGCGAAGGTGAGAAGGATTTTACAAAAGGATTTGTGACAAGGTAGTCGTATGGATGTTAGTTCCTTCATACTAACGGGGGAGGTTCCTTTGCATTTTGGTTGGTAAAGGTAGGAAATGGCGGTCTTCTTGCCAAAGAATAAAGGGCGTCCTCTTTGAGGGATGTGGTTAAGAAGTTGTCGAAACTCAAGGTGCAGAAGGAACCAACCAAGGTGAAAGAGGTTGATCCTTTATGTAGGTGCCTGAAATGGGTATTTGACCACTAAATCAAAGCCCTTCTAGAACCAAGGTTACAAGGGGAAAAGAGAGTAGTAAATTCTATTGATGCCAAGAAAGCCATACATTTCTCGGAAACAGATTTGATGGGGAGGGTAGTAGACTAGTATAGGTGCATCCCCTCTACAACGAATATGCTAATCACCCTTGGCTAATCACCCTTGGAAGGTCTCGACCAGAGTTGGGTTTCATGTTAAAGATCTTTTTTATCTATCTTGTTGCCATCAAAAGAGGAGGCGAAAAAGGGTTTTGAATGAAAAAAGTTGAGTTCTTCTGACTGGTGGTCTATGGTAGGAGAGTGTTGTCATGGAAATGGTGGTCCAAAGGCCACTTGGGTTCACTTACTAGGCTGTCACTACACCTATAGAATGAGGAGGTTGTTAAGGTGTTTGTGGAAGTGTTCTAAGGGTAGACAAAGACACAAGCAAAGATGTCAATATCATTGGGCTAGGCTTCTTGTTGAAGATTACACAAGACAGTTTCTGACGACTGTAATAGTGGAGGTAAATCCTTGGCTTTTGAGATCCCTCTTTGGATAGAATTGGGGTCTTCAAGTGCATGCTAGTCGAAGGTCTGCGTACCATACAATGATTGGAGGTGGTCGCATTGACCGAACGAGGAGTATAATGGAGGGTCACACGAGGTCAATACATGAGTTTGCTTGGCAAAAAGGCGTGCATTGTTAGTGCATAACAATTGTCATCTATTTCAAATATGAATAGACAAAAGGACAAAAAAGTGCTATACGTAAGGGTGTTCACGGGTCGAGTCGGCCCGGGTTTGTCCATAACCCGGCACCTGAGTTTCTCGCCCTGCTCGAGCATGGCTTTTCCCGCTCGAGTGTAGATCTTCAGCTCCCAGTATTTTGCGTTTTGTAGGCGGGCCGCTCGAGCGGGGGAGTTGCCGCTCGAGCGTGAAGTGCATGCTCCCAGTAGTTTCCCTGTAGCTCTGTAAAAGTTCTGCAACTTGTTCTTTTCCGCTCAATCAAGGGAGTCTACGCTTGAACGGGACCACTTATTCATGCCTTACGCTCGAGCGGCCGAACTCGCGCTCGAGCGGGCTGTCGAGGACAACAGATTTTAAATAGCGATTCCAAGCTCTTTTCTAGCCACTTTTCTATCCTCTCTCTAAATCTACCCTTTCTCAGACCCTAGCTCACAAGGCCATGGATTTCCATTGATTTCTCCAGTTTTAACTCAAGATCTATTTAAGATCTTGCAAGATTGGTTGTAAGAGAAGTTAGATCAACACTCTCACCAGTTGTTTCGCTAAATCAACGAAGTACGAGCGTGTGTAGCCACTCTAGCATCTCAACTTGAGGTAGAGGTGCCTTTAACTCTCTATATCTTCAATTTGAATAGCTTGTGTAGTATTTTCTCAATCTATTCATGTAGATAGATGTGTATATATTTATATATATGTATTTATATATATATATATATTGGCTTGACCTTGATGACTATAGATAGAATATGATGATGGTGAAATGTTGTGATTGTTGAAAGATTTGCACTTATTGTAGATGAAAATCATTGTTCATGATGGATAAATATTCCAATTTCATAAAAGAGTGAAAAGCCCCAATTTTACTCAAACCCTAGCTTTCAAATTTTAAGTTATAAAAAGGGGTTTTGCTCATTTGATTTCTAAAACATGAAATTGAGTGTAAATACATGATTTTGAGATTGAAATATAAAATTGGAGATTTCTTCTTAAGGTAAACCTTGAGAAGAGGGTGATGATTGCTTGATGATAGATTCTTGGAAAATGAAATGTGAAGAGGTGGATTTATTATGAATTAATATTATCGTAGGAAAGCAATGCATCATATATACACTCATGCATCATATTGCATTATTTATTTCTCCCTGGTTCCACCATGTATAATTAGTTGAAAGTCAATAATGGGTAAATAGTCTATGAGTTTAATTAGCAAGTTGGGTTGGAATTGAGTTGTGTATTGTATTTTGTACCCGCGTGGGGAGTCAAGGTGCCCAATTGCCCTGTTTGCGCTTGTCGCCGGACGAATGTGGGAAAGCATTTTCGGGTGTCCACAAGCCCGCCGTTTCTGGAGTCCGCGAATGTGGAAACACAGATGGTTTTTGGGTGTCCACGTCCCTGCCGTTTACGGAGCCGACAAATGTGGAATGGTTGTGATAATTTGGGTGCCCATCGCCCTGCCGTTTTTGGAGCCGGCAAATGTGGGATTAATTTCTATATTTATGCTTACAGTTATCTACGTAGTATAGTTATGAAATGAGTTATGTGCAAGCATTTATTTCCTATAAATGGCATACTATAATAATGTTTATAACCTTGTCATACACACACATGCATTGCATAAGCATAAGCTTTTCCAATGATTATATAACTTGTTAAATGCATCACCTACTGAGCTTTTGCTCACCCCAAAAACTAACAATTTTTCAGGAAATGAGGATGAGATACCTCTCAAGCTTTGATGTCTATTCTGCTAGCATCCTTTTGTTGAAGTTTTGTTGGGGAGATTGTGTTGACCATTGTAATTGTTTTGGGGGGATTAATGTTTGTCCTTATGAATTTTTATTTTTATTTTTTTTTATAACTTCTTCCTCTTTTCTTTTGAACTGTTTTCCTTCTTTTGGACTCCTACTTTGGAAGAATGTAATAGAATATCTAGGTAAAACTTTATTTTGGGGAATAGTTCAAGAGGAAAGAATGTTGTGTATTGGACTCTATTGTTTTATTGTTGGGATCACGTGTATTGTAAATCTTGGTAGAGTGGTTGCCTGAGGTGAACTTTTCAGGGCGTGACAAAAATTTACATCAAGCAAGAAAAAGCTCCATCAGATTCGAGCCTAAAGCCCCAAGGTTTCTTCACCAAAGCCGATCAATCTCCATAAAACATAAAGTTCGGAGATTCAAATCAAAGTTCGTCATCAAACCTTACAAATCTATAGTCGTCTTCTACTAAATTGGAGGAGATTATACAAATCTAATTTGGAAAAAAGCTATCAAGCCCTCAAATCAAAGTTCTACAAATTCACCGTCTTCTTCACGTTACTAGGAGGAGATTTCACCACTCAATTCAAGAACAAGCTATCGAGCCCTCGAATCAACTTATTGAAGAGATGAAAATAAGAGGCTTTTCTTTGATTAGAAATTTTATCAGAGATTGTACTCGTTTTATTTTAAATCAATAAATTTATATTGGTTATTCTATTTTTCTGTCTTTATTTTTGCAGACAAGAAATTTGTGTATACACTAACCATTTTGGATTTCAAAGCTGACCATCCAATTTTGACCGAATCTCCGTTCAAAATCAACCTATTTTCTCTCTGCACATACGTAGATCTAAGAAAAACAAAAAGAGTTGAGCAGTAGTACTGTTTAATCTAACCCAAATCAACCTCAACCATTTGATGAATACATAAAAATCACAAATTAGAGAGGGAGAGCAGTGACGGAGATCTGAGCGTAGGGGATTTCAAAGGGAGGGTTTAAAAATAATTCAAAGAACACCAAGTCAATATGCTTCAATACCTTAGTTTCTACAAGTACATTTGGGTTCTTCCTTTTGATTGCATCGTTGAGAGAGAGAGAGAAAGAGAGAGAGACAGAGTAGAGAGACAGAGAGAACGAGATGAGATGCAGGTTAGAGAGAGATTGTGTGTGTTAGATGTAGAAAGAGTGAAAAAAAAAAGAAAAAATTAAACAATACTATTTAAGGAGAGAGAAGATTTCAAATACTACAAGTCATTTGAGAGGAAAGATAGAATTGATAATACCATTTAAGAAGAAAAAGAGTGATAGATTTTAAATATGAGTCGATTGAGAAGAAAGAAACAATAAAGGGCTTGTTCGGTTTGAGTTTTAGAGATGAGTTTTAGAAAAAAATTTCCAAAAAATTGTTTGGTTTGAGATTTTTCTCAAAAAATTTCCAAAATCACTCTCTTACAGATCAATCAATCACTTTTTCTCTCTCCTCTCTCCTCCTCAATCATTTTTTCTCTCACACACATCTACTCAATTACAACAAAATATCAAATCATCCCAAACTCCCACAAAAGAATTCTCTCAAAATATACAACCAAACAAACCAAAAAAATTTCTAAACTCTCTCCCCAAATTTTTTTTCAAAAGCAATTCTCCCAAAAACAAACCAAACAAGCCCAAAGTCATTTAAGAAGAAAGAGAATGAAATAGTATTTAAAAATTAAGATAATAAAGATGGATGTCAGATTGAGAAGTAAAAGATAAAAGAGTGTAATCTCAATTTCCAAGGACAGAATGGCACGTGTAATGAATATCCTGTATACATACACATAAATCGGACAATTTGGGTGCAATCATTGTTTTTTTCTACATTCTGAGAGCCAACCAAAAATATAAAAAATTTACACTTCCAACCCACTACCGACCGTGCAACTTCACGAAACTGTCCGTAGCATGTCGAATTAGGTCAATTTGCCGGGTACATTGGGTAAGTCCCCTAGCTATAGGACAAGTGCATAGAGAGAAATGTGGCACATTGCCTAGTGTCACGGACTTAGACTTCGCAAGTCTTCCGTGCGGCCTTAGATGCCTTCAACCCTCTTGGTTGCACCTAAGTCAGCCTAACACACTCAACCACACTAACTTGGACACAAAGTTTAAGTGGAAGAATGCCTTCACTATACAAGTTAAACTTACAAGTATAGTTGTGTACAAAGCTTTACAATGCTCTCACTCACACTCACTCTTAGAGCTCTCTTGGATCTCTTGACTTGGTGCCTAGCAAATGAGACCCCTCACCCTTATATAGCCATCCTCCTCCCTAATGGACGGCTAGGATCGTTTTGATCCAAGGGCTACAAACTCTCCTCTAGAACATTCCATAGAAATATCTAGGACATCTACCCTATCTACTACATTCTAGAATTCTCTACACTAGTGTAGTACATGGTAGGCTTCTCCAAGACATTCTAGGATGTTCCAGACCCATCCAGACTCCTCTGGACACTCCAAGGCTCTTCCATCTTCTGGAATCTTCCAAGCTACTCTAGCTTCTTCCACCACGTTCTAGAGTCTTCCAACATACTCTAGCCCGTTCTCAAGCCTTCTGGATCCTTCCAGTGCTTCCAGCATCCTTCAAATGCTGCTCCTTGTGTCACAGAATTCTCGGGGCGTGACACTCTCCCCCACCCAATCCCGTGACGCCCTCGTCACGCAGAAGCATACCGAGCCACCACGTCTCGATATGATCTGTGTCCGCTGGTGCTTGCCACTTCTTTGCCCTTGCCATGCTGCTCTCCCTGCTGCATTGCCGCAAGTGCCTTCTCCTTGTCTTTGAGTAACTGACTCCTGGCCACTAACTTGACCTCACATGGGCGATCCCCTGCAAACAACAACATGGTTGCAGTATGTGGGACTGGCATCACATTGTTCTTCCTCATGAAGTCCATCCCTAGGATCATGGGGTGGTCATCCATCTCAATGACCGAGAACTCCACTTGCCCAGTCCAACTCCCAATGGTCATGTCAGCACTCCTCACGACACCTTGGATTGGCTTGGCCTCCGCATTCACTGGCTTGGACCAACCCTTGTCCTCTTTCACCTTCAAGCCCAGCCTCTTGGCCTCTCCAGTGCTCACAAAGTTGTGAGTGGCACCCGTATCCACCAACGCGTGTGAAGTTACCCCGTTAACCTTCACCTCCGCATACAACACATCCTTCTTCTGGATGCTCCTTGGCTCCTGCATCTTCTCATTCTTCTTGGCCACCGACCCAAGAAGTTGGACGCTCCCTAGTTGGGCTTCCTTCTCTGAAGCGCTTTCACTCTCGGAGTCCTTCGCCACTTTCTTCTTCATGGCACTAAGCTCCTTCCTCTTTGGGCAGTTCCTCACCAAGTGCGGTCCGCTGCACAAGAAACACTCAATCCGCCCCTTGCCTTCGCGCTTCTTCCTTGGAGATCCGGTGCGTTGCCCATCCTTGTGCCGTTCCCGCCTCTTTGGGGACTCATCAACACTGCGCTCATCATCGGTGGTTGGTGGAGACTGTCTCCCACTTTTGGTATGACCCTCTCTTGCACCTTTGGGCTTCCCTAGCGCTTTGAAGTCATCCAGCTTCTCCGCCTCTGCTAGTGTAGTTGCAAGGTCTTTCACTCCTTGACTCTGCAACTCTCTTGCTGCCCATGGCTGCAACCCATCCAAGAAGCCATACAACGCCTCCTTCTCTGCCATGTCGGGGATCTCCAATAGTAGCGCGGAATACTCCTTTACATAGTCCCGCAACGTCCCCACATGCTTGAGCTTGCGTAGCTTCCTGTATGCTTGGAACTCGACATTGACAGGGTAGAAGTGCTTCTTCAACTCTCTCTTGAGCTCTGCCCAAGTCTCTATCTTGCACAACCCCTTCTCCATGTCAGCATATCGCCTCCTCCACCACAGCATGGCAGTGTCCTTCAAATACATGGTGGCGGTCTGCACCTTCTCGTCTTCATCTGCGATGTTGACATTCTCAAAGTACCACTCCATGCTCCAAATGAAGTTGTCGATCTCTCGGGCATCCCTTGCACCATCATAGCTCTTAGGTTCTGGCGCACGAACCTTCCGCTTGGTTGGAGCCACATTACTTCCATTGCCAGCGACGATGGCCTTCTTGCACAACTCCAGCTCCACTTCTAAGCTAGCCACCCTCGCTTCTAGGGCCTTCTGTGTGGTGGGACTGTCTCTAGCTGCCTCAGTGAGAGACGAGTTCACCCTTTCTTCGAAGGAGTCGACCTTCTCCTCCAACTCTTCCACCCTAGCAATAAGACCAGCAAAGTGAGTGAAGAATTCTTCAACATGGGATGTGGACTTACCAGGGCCAACTAGGGCTTCCTCCAGCCTAGTGAACCGCTTTTCCACACTCTCCATCATCTCCATGAGTCGTGCCTCCAATGCCGCCATCGAGTCCTTTGTTGAGAGCTTCTTCACCTTGGGGACGTTAGCACCTTCGTCACCCGACGTAGCCATGTACACCTCTCGCAATTACTTTCCCACGTAACCTGCTCTGATACCAACTGTCACGGACTTAGACTTCGCAAGTCTTCCGTGCGGCCTTAGATGCCTTCAACCCTCTTGGTTGCACCTAAGTCAGCCTAACACACTCAACCACACTAACTTGGACACAAAGTTTAAGTGGAAGAATGCCTTCACTATACAAGTTAAACTTACAAGTATAGTTGTGTACAAAGCTTTACAATGCTCTCACTCACACTCACTCTTAGAGCTCTCTTGGATCTCTTGACTTGGTGCCTAGCAAATGAGACCCCTCACCCTTATATAGCCATCCTCCTCCCTAATGGACGGCTAGGATCGTTTTGATCCAAGGGCTACAAACTCTCCTCTAGAACATTCCATAGAAATATCTAGGACATCTACCCTATCTACTACATTCTAGAATTCTCTACACTAGTGTAGTACATGGTAGGCTTCTCCAAGACATTCTAGGATGTTCCAGACCCATCCAGACTCCTCTGGACACTCCAAGGCTCTTCCATCTTCTGGAATCTTCCAAGCTACTCTAGCTTCTTCCACCATGTTCTAGAGTCTTCCAGCATACTCTAGCCCGTTCTCAAGCCTTCTGGATCCTTCCAGTGCTTCCAGCATCCTTCAAATGCTGCTCCTTGTGTCACAGAATTCTCGGGGCGTGACACTAGGCAGACGGTAGTGTGTCTGGGAAATCCCAACCATTTCGGCTCAGGCGTTGGATTGGTTCGGGTTTTCCATTGGCTCATCACACGAACTAGTCCTTTCAGGTGGGAAGCACAAGCATACGCCTTCGACCAAACACTAGGAAAAAAACTGGACCAAATGTGTCATTCGGATTGCAATCAATTTCGGGCAGGTCTATTAGGTGATTCATTTTTGTCTATTTATTTCTTGCAATCAACCACAACCCTAAGAAAAAAATCAATTGTAAAGGCAAGGAAGCCCAAAGAGGGAAAGGGGGTGAGAGATGAGACTACGAAGATTGGACAATGGAGACTAGAGGGAGATTGAAGAGTGATAGACGGGATGAGGGTAAGGTAGATCAGCGAAAAAGAGTGAATACTGTCTCTACCTCCATCGTATCACAACTTGCCGCTACCTCCATCTTACAGCAACTTGACCTACGGTTGTTTGGTATTCATGATGAAACAAGACTGAGAGAAGAGAAACTGTGAGAGATTGCATATTGTAAGAAGATTTTGAGGGTGTTTGTTTCAGCTTTTCAGAGCCAACTTATGGCTTTTAGCTTTGAAAAAGTTATTTTGGACTGTTTGGTTAAACTTATTTCAAACAGCTTCTGATTCTAACAGCTTATTTTAACTCAAAAAAGCTGATTCTGAGAAGCTGCTCACCCCTTGCTTCTGATTATCAGCTTCTGCTGTGGACATGTTAATTTATGGTTATACTCTTAAAATTTTTTATTTTTTATTTTTTTAAAAATAGAAAAAGACTCAAATGGACTATAGATTATTATTATTATTTTTTATGAGAAATGTAGACAAACAAAAAATAAAAATTAATTGAAAAAGCTATTTCACAGCTTATTTAACAAACACTACTCAGCAACTTAAATCTATAATCCAACAGCTACACCAAACAGATTAACAACTTCTGATTAAAGTCATAATCTATAATCTGTTAAGCTATAATCTATAAGTTGTTTTAACAGCTACACCAAACGGGGCCTTTGAGAGACTAAAAGCGATGATCTTCATTCACCATATCATGGCTTCCGAAAGAGAGAATGAAAGACACAAACACAAAAAAAAAGTGACACTGAGTGATATGATGGGAGAGAGAGAGGACTCAGATATGACTCAAGAGCCAATACATAGGTCTAGTCTTTTTTTAGGGTCTAGTCTTTAGAGATAAGATATATGATAAGGAAAGTGACTCAAGAGCCAATACCAATGTAACACATGTAGATGCAATATGCTAAGTAAATACATTAGTCGGTTCGTGTGGCGGATTTTTGGACAGTAGACTCAACATCCAACCGGTTGATTGAAAAAATTAAGAACTTCACCCACCACATACCGTAACTGATTTCAAAACCATCCAATGATGCTCTAGTTAGGTCATTCGGTTGAACGATTTGGATAATTTTTTGAGCATTCTACACAAGAGGATAGACTTTGTACTAGGCTACTTCCTATTGGGATGAGAAAAAGTGGTTTGTTTTATTCGAGCTAGGAATAGAAAGGAAAATGGGCTACGCACTATCCCAACAATCAAGCCCTACTTATGGACATAGAGTTGCATTTTGTCAAAAAAAAGGTCCTTAGTGCCATCAAGCTCTGGTGTGTTTACTTTCGGGGGCTCATTCTTTTGATCCCAATAGACCTTGTGCAAAGAATCGGGCCTTATTCTTCTAGATGATCACCCCTTGTTATATGGTCATTTTTCAGCTCTATGGGGCATCTTTGTGGTTGTGAAAAGGAGGTGGTCTTTGTTCTCATAAGCGGAAGCTCTGATTGCCGAGAAATGTGTGCTCGAGAAGGAACAAAAGAGGGAGATGCTTCAAGACATGAGTGGAGCACTACAATAGCTCTGAATAATACAAAGGGTGGGAGATGATTAGAGTTGATTGTTCAAAAGAGGGTTTGCAAGTCTCTCTTATGGACAAGAGCAAGTAAGTTCCACAGCATTGGAGGAACTATGAAGTATAAGTACTTCGACAAACATGCCATACCCGCATCGGGTACTAATACTTTGCATTGTTATTCTGCATACATATCAGGTACACAAAACACATACCTAAATTTTTCTTTTTAACTTTTTGTCATTCCCTAGAGGTACCTAGTATATACCGAAGCCATACTGAAGCCGAAATAGTATTTTCTTTTATACAAAAGTGAATTCAGTTTCATTGGATTTTTTCATGTGTTGATTTTAAAATTAAGCTTTGGTTTGTCAATTATTTAATATAATGATATCTAATTTTGCTTTATACCTTACTTTTAGTATTAAATGTAAATTGTAGGTTGTATCTTAACCAACTAAACCATTAACTAATTTTTGCACTACTCTAAATTAAAAATTAATCTTTTTTTACTGACGTACCTAGCTATACCCGTGCTTTACTTTTTTTAGATTTTACCGTATCGACATACCCATACTCATACCCGTACACATGCTTCATTGGGTGGAAGACCTAAGGTAAGATACCTCAACGTATAGTATCAAGGCTGGAGTCTCAAGTCTCTATTCTTTCTGTCTTTTGTCTGGTGTAATGTGAGAGAACAAGGATGTTGTGGTAATTTTTTATTGGACTTCAGTGGTTATTATAGGGGATTATTTTTGTCCAAGAAGCACGAGTGGAGTGTGTTCACAGGGCTAAATTAGTTCTTGCAAACAAATGCAATACAACGCATGCAAATGTATTCTTCTTTACTTAGGAATGTTTTCCTGTTGTTTCTTTTCATACAACACATGTACTTGCATTTCTTCTTTTTTCTAATCTCAGGGAAACTGTATTGTTCTTTATAATGGCAGCCAGAAAAGTTGCAATGACAACATAAAACTTTAAGGATCATGTTGAAGGACAGGAAGAGTTGCTTGTCAACAATTTATCATAGTATAGAGCAGGTAATAGATCCTGTGTTTGAACTCAACACCTACCCAATTATTATAATACTTGCACCCCTTTGGCCTGCTTTTGGAGGAGAGTTTGGCCACATGTGAGGGGCTTGTTGAGGATATAATTTATAAATAGTGAAGTAACCACTTTCTCCAACAATTTAAGCTTTTAGATGAGTTGACATTTATCAAATCATTTTGTTGAGTTTTAGTTGAAGGGTTGCACAATAGAAATTTGTCATACTTCAAAAGTGCGGTTGGGTTTAGAATATATATAGTCTATGAGGGTTGCTAAATGTGACCTTTTTACTACCACCACTTCCACTCCCGCCCCCGCCTCTGCCCCCGGCCCCGGCCCCGGCCCCGCCCCCGCCCGCCACCGCCGGCAGCCTCCAGCAACCAACCCATCACCGTTATTTTCCTCCTTCAATGAACCTCTCGCCACTACCTGTTGTTTACAGAACTATCAATGGCGCCGAAGGTTAGGACTTTGGCGGCAGCCGCAGAGAAGGAGCAACTGATTCGCTAACTCTCTTTCGCAATCTTCATCTTCATCCTTCAGAACCTATCTCTTCTCTTTTTTGTGCGCAACTCCCTCTCTCCCCGTCGATTTCTCTCTCTACCTCACAGGTAGGTGGATTTCTCTTTGTTCGGTTACATAGAGTTGAACTTGTTGAATATGTTCGGTGCTCCACAACTGAACATATGTCTTTTGTTCGGCTATATAGTACTGAACATCATGCTTTTGTTCGAAACTAGTTTCCCGAATGGCAACGAACGAAGACAAAAAGATGGGCTTTCCGAACTGGTTATCCATTAGGGGTTTTACCCGTAATTGGGCATTTGTCAAATTGAGAGAGAGAAGACAAATGCCCCAATTAGGGGTAAAACCCCCAAGGGCTAGAGAGAGAAACTAAGCTCTACTCCAATCACAATGTATATTCTTTATTCCAAAACTAAGTACAATGGGTATCACCGATTTATATACTACAACTAATAAGCTACTTTAGTCAATTTATATTACTACAGCATACTCTCCATCTTTAAGAAACTTGTCCTCAAGTTTAAGTACCAACTAAGAAAACTCAACGTAATACTACTAATGTAACGATATGTAAGGAATAGGTGCTACATTTCCTTCCTCAAGAACAAACATGATTCTCTCAACTTAGCCGTCTGCAAATACATTGAACTTCATCCTTGCATCCTTGGCTCAACAACCATAGGTGTACGATAATTGGCCAAAATGTATACATTTAGGCTCCCTTAAAGTATACTTGTTAGGTCCTTTAATCATTTGTTACTTGATGATTTTAATATGTTTGTATGTGTGTAGGTCACTCAAGTTTATGAGTAGAAATTGGACTTAATTTCATATTAGAAATCCGAGACCAAGCTCCAACTCAGCTCTGAAGGCCTAGAAGAACCTAAATAATTTTAATCAAGCAATAAAAGCCCAACCCATGTGATTTGAAAAAAGAAAAGTTAAAATTGTTACAATCCCGCTATAGAAGTCACCATGCACAACCTTCAGTATTTTGGATGTATCTCTCTCGTCCAATATCAAATTTAAGTGATTCAAGCGGCATTGGAAAGATAACTCAAAGGGCTACGATTTTGTGATGATTTTTTGTGAAATAGGAATTTTCAAATTCTGACTTTTAATAGGTCAAAACAGGCCAACAAGATAAGCCTAAACAGCTAGGAATAATTACATCCGAATTTTCCTTTCATTTTTGGAAATTCGAACCTCTTGGGTATTACTTAGAAGGCTCCTAATGTCTATAAATATAAAACCCTCTTCATTATTAGGGTTGTTCTTGATTTTAGAGAGAGAAGGCGGAGGCTATGAACACATGTGTGGCTAAGGAGCTCTCCTCTTAGGATTTGGATGAAACTCTAGTCAAGTAACAATGTTCTGTATTTAGTTTGGGGTTTTATTATTGATTCAACAGTTGTATAAGATTAAGGCTTTTCTATATTATTACTTTGTTTTGAATCATTCTATCTAGCACATGTTCTTAGTTTCTGTGATTCTAATTGCATACTTATACAACGGTTTTCATTGATTTGCTTTTATTTGGTTAAGATAGTCTATGCTAGGAGAGACGATTCGTGCTAGTACTAGATAGTGTATGCTAATCGTTAAACTGCCAATTATCCTCTAGACAATACTGTTGGGACTTGTAGTCACTAACAGATCATAGTTGAGTTGAATAATAAATCTGTAAACTGTTACAGTTCATTGATTACAGAGGCTATGGTGGATTCAAAACCCTGAGTCTCTTCTATTTGATTAATACTAGTTTAATTATATTTATTTGTTTAATTTAATTAAGCTCATACAAAATTCTTCTTTTCTACTTTTGAATTGATTTAAGAATTAATCTGAAATTTAAACAACTTAGCTTTTTAGTCCCTGTGGATCGATACCCGAACTAAACCACTATTCTATTGAATTAAGGTCTTAGTAAGGATTTATTTTTGGTGTACAAAACGACCTACCAGTGTCTATATCCTCTCGGTAAAAAACTCGGATAGACCCCCCATTTCCAAACCCCCTTCATCTCTAACTTGCATACTGCATAAGAGTACTCATTCTGTCAGAATGAGCCCAATGGTTGGCAAATGACATCTTCCAAAGCAAAGCTGAGAAGATTGACATAATGATAGAATGGACAATGTATCCACCAAGCAAAACCATGAGAGTAGTTGATCATGAGTTGGAATTTGGTTCTTTCATTCTCCCTTGACACAAATGTGAATTGAGCACACAAGCAACCCACTCAACTCAAAACAACTTCGTAAAGAGGTATGAAAGAGTCCTAACGATAAACTTCAAATAATTTCTTTGAAGCTATCAAAAATTTCAATGGCAGCTTGTGATGTAACAAGTCGTCCACTCATTTGCTTCAGCTCATCTTTTTTTATTATGAATTTTGATTTGGATTAGCATCAGTGTCCCTTCCAATTGAGAACTTCATCTCGGTTTCTTCACCCAAAGTCGAATCATAAGCTCTACCACAGCCATTTCGATGACCTCGATCCTGATTAGCCATAACCAAACCCAATATGACCCACAAAACAGTCTAGATATGCCGATCACAAAGATCACAGTTTCAGACCCAATTTCCCAATTGAGGACAACTCAATTCAATATCCATTCACAGCAGTATGTAGTAGCAAATAATCAAGATCCAATCCAAGAACAAGAATCAAGAATAAGATAGCCACATCGTGAATTGATTCAGGACAATTCCAATTGAGAAGAAAGCTGAGTCAAACATACCAGAATTGAATTGAGTCATGTCGATCAACTTGAAAAACAGAACCAAGTTAGATTTTGAATCACTTCTGAACAATGAGATCAAATCTTTGAGTTGATTTTTTTTGGTAATCTGCAGTCGCAACTTCAAAATAAGACGAGTTCACTACTCACATCAATTCGTTGCAGAGGGTTGCATCGCAACTTGCAAGTGATTGTCGAAGTCAACTCACAACTTCGAACCCAAGATGAATCGAAGTGGTACAGGGAATCCAAGGGAGTTGGTTCACAAAGAGTTGATATACCTTATTCAGCGACGAACTGGAATCGAAGGACCAAACCCAGATCGAATCTCATCTTGCAAGTCAAATCGCAAGGCCAAACTATGGTTGACTTCAAAGTCTGCGAACTTGACTCAATAAGAGGATTCAAGAACTCCAGCGAACGCGAACTCAAATTAAAGAGCTAGGTTGAAATCACAATGAACAATAACAATTTCAAGTTTGCAATGGGTCTTCAAATCACGATAGGTCTTCAACTTCAACTTTAGAGAGATTCTAGGTTTGAACTTTGAACCAAATGCAACCCAAAACAACTGAACAAAAAAAAAAATCCTCTTTCGTCCAATGGAGTCAACGAAGCAATCTGGTAATATCGGCAATTTCCACTTCGACTTCAAAGAGATAGTTATTCCTTGGTTTCCTGACATATGCAAACAAATGAAGGGCTTTAAACTGAGATCTGAACTCGAAGGCTTCGAGATCTTGTTGCAATGTTGAATCACCAGTGTGAAAGGTCCAAATGCAAGTCACGACTACCAAATCTAGAGTCAACTCTTGATTGCGATGTCAAATCTATGGCTTCAGATCAAATCGATCACACTTGTGATGGCAACTTCTGGTGAGATGATCTAGGGTTCGCACCCCAAGAATTAGGGTTTAAATCCAGAGTCAGGTATGTTGCTCCTTTCTAATTGCCAAGTTGTATGTACAATTAGAAACAATGGAGCACAGGATCTTATGCTCTGATACCAAATAATGAAATCCAAATGCCAAATCAATATCAAATTGAAAGAGAGAAGAAAAATGCCCCAATTAGGGATAAAACCCCTAAAGGCTAGAGAGAGAAACTAAGCCCTACTCCAATCACAATATATATTCTTTATTCCAAAACTAATGGGTATTACCACACCTATTTATATACTACAACTAATAAGCTATTTAGCAAACATTTAGGTAACTATTTATCATACTAAATCACTTAAAAAATTGAAATACAGTACATTCCAGACCAAATGAAGCCAATTACTTTGGGTAAACAAGTCTTCATTATATAAACATAATGCTAGAAGGACATACAGGGTTGTGCATCTCTTCACTCAGCCCAAAACTGACAAGAATTGAATTGACCAACATTGAAAAGTGATGTATCAGGAAGGAACCAGCTCCAAGCTGACATGAAACGCTAGTCAATTCCATAAGATATTAAACACCAAAAAAAAAAAAAAAGATCCTAACATCGCAATACCAAAGCAGAAAAGCACTTACCAACGATCCATATAGAGTGATGTAGAAAACATTTTTCTCTCCCAGTTGGTAATAATTTCATCCCCTAAACCAATTTCAGCAGCAGTCTAATGAGATATTTTCATCCATAAATTCAGAAGCAGCATATGAAACTAGGAAGTAAAATGTTTTATAAAATTATAGCACTTGAATACAAAATGATAGTAGGACCCATGCTCCAACAGTTGTAGCACTAGAAGAACAATAAAGGAGAAAGAGGAAGAGAAGAGAAGTAAGAAGAGTGTGAAGAGAGGAGAGAAAAGGGAAACAGTTCCAAAGCAAAATCAAATATATTCAATAATCAATATCAAAATCAAATCCGGAAATTCATTACACCAAATACAAACTAATAAGAAGAATCAAATATATTCCCCATCACCAACAATTCAGCCAGCAATAAAAACTCAATTGAAGAATAATGAATCTAATACAAGTCATAATGCTAAGTTTTCCTCTCATAAGAAGGGTAACTAGGCCTTTATGTAGGAGGATTATTCAGCGTTGAATAAGCGTTGAAAATTGAGAGGCTGTATTTGAGTATTTTAGGGTTTGTTTTGTTTTCTGTGTGGTTTATTCTCTTCTTCGGTATTACTATTCTTCGTTTCCGGTTGTTCTACATCACTTGGCCCCCAATTAATTGGCTTCAGGTACACCGAATTTCTTTTCTCCTATCCACTCTATTCCAATCCATATTCTTGATTAAGTCTGAAGCAATCATGCAATTTATCACCGCCCCATCCTATGTCACTCCTTTTTTTCCCCTTTTTTTTTTTTTTTTTGTTGATAATTCCATCCTATGCCACTCTTCTTGACCTTCGTCTTCTTTTTGGCACCATGGACCCAGATCAGATCACTCTTTACAGGGAACATTAATTGGTCAACGTAAACAACTATTAATCATTGTATCTTCAAGAATGTCACTCTAAATTATGCAATACAGAGACAAGAAGACTTTTCCATCCTCTTCATCATTTAATCCTAAAGCTAGAGAAGGACAAAAATCTAAGCCTATTTTTATTTCTTATCATTTTCTTCTCCTTTGGAGAGACCATGAAAATATAAAATCCACACAGGTTATAAGATTTTTGGTTGTTATGGATCATATCGCCAATATTACCAGTGAATGCCTATATTTTCTACAACCAAATTTTTGTCAAAGGTTGCAAAGATTTCATGTTGAAAACATTTCAAGATTTCTGCACAGCTAAACAGGCCAACAACTTTGATTTTTGTTATGTGATTGAAATTGAAACCTTACGAAGAATAAGTAGCACCATATGTGAATACAGAGCAAAATAAAAGGCAACAGAATTTTTTTTTTTTTCTTTAAAAAAAAGACTACTATACAATGCACATCAAATCCAAATACCTGAAAAAGAAGGATAATAATGACAATAAAAACTCCAACAGCCATTGAACTGCTATAATGGAAGGGAACCCAACTGCTGACCACTGGTGCCAACAGCAATAAAACAAAACCGAAAGCAAGCCAAAAGAGACGCCATCTTTGAAACTGTGCACAAACCACAAAAGCCAAAGACAAACATCAAAAGATGGGACGGAGACAGACAGAGATAAATTAAACCTAAGCACCAGGAGATAAATTAAACCATCTTGTACCTGTGTCGACACGACACAACATGGGTACTGAATACGGCCAGGACACAGGAGGAAGGAGGGAGGGAGAGAGAGAGAGACATGGCTCGCTACCTCATCGTCATCGTCGTCGTTCGTCACCTCCATATTCTGTATTCAACTTTGTTGATGACTGCTAGGGTTTGGTGAATTTGGGCTTAGGATACACTTCGGTCTGTTAATAAAATGGGGCTTATAATAAAACTTACAAGGCTATTGGGTAGGCTGGCTTTTAGAGCATCGGGAAATCAAAAATTTCATTAAATTTTAATAAAATTTGATAAAAAATTTTATTTAACACCGTTCACTCCAATACTAAAATTATTTGTGTGTTCGATTTGTGTTTTGAAACATATTTTTGAAAAAAAATTTCTAAAAACATGTTTGGTTACAAATTATCTTTAAAAAATTCTAAAATTACTTCTCTCTATTATATATTAATTAATCATTTTTTCTCTTTCCTCTCTTCTTCTCAATCACTTTTTCTCTCACACACATCTACTCAACTATAACAAAATATCAAATCATTCTAAACTGCCAAACTATTTTCAAAATATAAAACCAAACAAACCAAAAAAAATTCTAAACTCTTCTTAAAAAAAAAATTTAAAATTTATCTCAAGACACAAATCAAACACACCCTATAATTTTCATCAGATTTTTTCCGTCCCCAGTTGTTCGGGAGGACATCCGGATTGATGTCCTGAAAATCATCCGGACATGAACAAAAAAAGCTGTCAAAGTTGCTCTTAGGTGGACATCTGAGAGAATGTCCAACTGAATGATAACAATTTAAATTTGATGAAAGATGAAAGATGAAAGATAAAAGATAAAAGCCTCCCTTCATTTGATAAAAGTTTTGGTTCATCCCTTTTCTGATATGAGTTTGATGAAAGGATGGAAGTTCAACAGTTGTCGTTTTTCATCAAATTTAAATTTGATGAAATATGAGATGCAACGTTGGAGATGGTTCTTACAAAAGCTTCTCATGTTTTGGGACTAATACTTAATTAAGAGTTGGAATTTAACTTCTATCCATGGAAAATAAAAATAAAAATTTAATAACGTTATATATAAATTTTTATTCAATTTTTTTAACTACAAATATGTAGCATCATCATAAAAATATGTAATTATTCTAAGCCATAAATTGTTATAACTTTATCAAATAAAAATACATAATATTTTTTGACACATCCATGTTTAGCCGTATCCACGTACTCCATATCCCTTATTTAGAGGTTTGCCGAGTCCGAACCCTAGATACATACTCGCACTCCACACTTGTACTTGAGTCCATGTAAAGTAGAGTATCAGGGAGAGAAAGAGCATAGGAGTAAAAAAGTCAAAATTCAAGGACATTTCACTTACTAGTGAAACAAATCTAAATTTTGTTGTGAAGTTTCTCAAGAATTACTGTAGATGGGACCAATTTAACCTGATATCCACTGGCATAACTCCCAAGTTCCAATCTTGACTAAACCAGGCAACTCAAACGCGTTCACACAATAAAACAACTTTGGAACCATGAAACGATGATGTATAACCAGTGAAGGGAGATAGAGTGACATTCAATAACTGGATTTTCCAAATCAATGCCTACATTATTAACATTTAGAGATAATTAATTATGAAAAAGAAATATATTACCAACAAAAAAATGGAACATTGGAAGTAAATAGTAAAAATTGAGATAGAAAAGAAATGTTGTGTTCTAAGAATTCCATGATAGACATCATGTAACACATCCCTTAAATTAGTATTTCCCGCACCACATTACTTGAATGAACCACAAATTTAGCCTTAATTGACATATTCTCAAAATGTCATATTCTAGTTGGACAAGCCCAACCACTCATATAAAAGTTAATTATGTTGTTGTTGACCTAATACAGACTCTAATTCTATTAACAACTGTGAAATTTCCAAGTTACAAAACTTGGGAGATCTCATGTAAATGAAACTCCTTTATCTACATAAAGCACATTTAATATAATCATGAGGTTAAAACATTCGTCTCATGAATCACGTCCATTATATATGAAAACCCAAGAAGCAGATGCACTCCATCTAGCCTAACGTATTAGTGTCCAATACGCCTAGGACACGGACAAGTTCGAATACGCGACAAACACATCAAACATGCCCTATCTTGTGTCCCACTTTTGTTCACTTCTTTTAGTTGCTGGACACACCTCCAACACTCTCTGAACACTTCTTGAACACGATGATGGCTAAAAATAAAATAAAATAATCACTAATTTTGTTTATGCTACCTGTAGGAACTCTAGATCTGTGATTCACAAAGAAAGAGATGAAGGAAGAAGTCACACAAGAGACAATAACAGTATAAGAAGAAGCATATTGTAGACACCCTATTTTTTACCGCCCTTAAGACTTGGGCGCCACTGATTGATCACTCAATGATGAGTTGTGCTATGCAAATGTTCAATTTCTTTAGCAAAAAGAGCTCTAAATCCCAACCTTCCACCCCATTTTAGACCAAAAATTTTTTGACCAAAATTATTTTAGACCTTAAAACCCTCTCTTTCAAAATATTTTTGAAAATGTTTCTACGATATTCTGAGGCTCGCATTTCATTACAAATTGCATTTTTCAGTAAACCGAGTAAGGACAAAGTGGAAATAAATGGAAGAGATGTGAACTCTTTGAAAAATCTTTTAAACCTCTTACTTATAGGGTTGGAGTTGAAGAAAATTGGAGGAGAGGAAAGAAAACTAGTTGGGGAAAAAGTTGGGCTTAAAACCATTAAGAGAGAACTGGGCAGCCTCAATAAATCAAGCCTATCCTTTTGTACATTTAGACTTTAGTTGTGAGGTTACCACCATTGGAAAGGGGACTTCTGGGGCTACATTTTAGACTCAAGAATCTCTTAAAACCGAGTCCGGATGAGGGAGGTATGGCTATTTGAATTTAGGCATCAATCCGATTAAGGCAAAACTGAGCAACCTTCACTAAAATAGGCATATCTCTTTTTCACACTTAGCATTTAGATGTGAGGCTACCACCATTGGAAAGTAGACTTCCGGGGCTTCAATTTAGACTCAAGAATGATCTGAAAATGAGTCCGGATGAAGGAGATATGCCTATTTGAAGTCGGGCTTAGAAGCAGATTTTTTATGGCTGACCGGCCACCATTGATTGCCGACAATGCATACTTCTGCCCGGTCGGGCACTAGTGAAAAACCTAGATATTTTTGGCCAGCTGTCCCCCAAATGCTCCAGCTATCCCAATTCAGATATTTTCGACTGAAGGATTGTTTTTTCTATATATACTTGACATTCTTTCTTGGTTTTAAAGTTTAGAAACATTTTAGGAGGGTTAGAATTTTTTGGAGCAAAAATCTCTCTCTCTCTCTCTCTCTCTCTCTCTCTCTCTCTCTTGCAAATTTATGCACATTAGCCTACATGTACTACACTTTTGCCTATATCTCCTTAACCAAAGTTGATCACCATTGGACTGAGGTTCCTTGAAGCCTTCTTGGAGCTCTTGAAATTGGTTTTGGCTTGAATTGTTACCTAGGATTGATCTTTGCTTTAAGAGGTATAACACTTACCTTTTTAACTTGCTTTGCATACTTGTTTTTCTATCTTTTTCCCACTGATTTTGGGTTGTTTTGGGGCTATAAAAAAACTCCGTTTTGTGGGCTGAAATTGGTGGTTTTAGGCCATTTAAGGTTAAGGAGTGGCTCACCCTTCTTTATTTCTTGTTTATAAGACATTTCCACATTTGTTTCCCACTTTCAAACTATCTTTTTTTGGGGCTTTTGAGCACTGAATTTGAGAGTAATTTCAGTGGCGAAAATCATGTTTTGAAGTCCAAATTTGGAGGGGTTAGCCTCCCCTGCTTGTGCCTTGGTTGCTAGCCTAGTCAGCTCTATGTGTTAGCTTATTTTTTTAGCCATTTGTATCTTAATTCCAGCATGTTTTAGGCTCTATTTTAGACTATTTTGCCTCTATTTTTGGCTGGTTGTTGTATTTGAGTCTTGTATTATATGCTTGTAATGTAAGTGTCCTCACAAGCTTGGTGTTTTAGGCCTTTAGACACCATTTGTTTGAGTTGATTGCATGTTTTAAGTTCTTTTCTCACTTAATTTCAGCAAACATAATCTCTGCAACCTCCCTCATTTCTTGACTCTTTGTTTGCTTTGAGGGTTGTTTCAACCTTAGGGTTGTTTAAGTTTGAGATTGAGGTCCATGCTTAATGGTTTAATCCTCTTTAGAGGGTTCATTATCAACGACATGACACATCTCTCTTGCCTTAAACTAACCCTTGTTTGATACTTCCTTCTCTTTTAGAGGACTTCTCACCAATGGACTTAATTGGTTAAAGAATGGGAGGGTAATTAAAATGAGTAAACAAAAGTTGAAACTAAAATTGTGCGAAGATAACAATTTGATTGTGTTTTGGTGTGTTCAATCGGACGTTAATTGAACACAAGGAAAATTTGGGCATTTCATACTCAAAGTGATAAAATGTGCCAAGTTTCCTAGGTCTCCATTACCCTTAATCATGCATGATAGGGTGAAGGTTGTGGGTCTTGTTTGTGCAATCAACGATATTGCACACTTTGGTTCATGAGCCATCATGCAATGAAATTGCTTGAGTTGATGGTTTGAGGACCAAGGTTTGTCTCCCTTTGATTTGTCTATGAAAAGGGGGATGAATTGTGCAAACAAACCCTTGAACAATACACTGTCCTGCACTATTTGCTCTCTGTTGAAGCAAGGGAGTCCACTTAGCAGTGGCCGACCGACCATCATCAGTGGCCAACCGCCCCCCTGTCGGCCACCAATGCAAATTCAGCAGTGTACTTCTGAGACAGAACAGAATTGGTCTAGAAAAGGAAATCAGTGCAAGTGTCCTGTTGAGTAACAGAGGCATGTAGCAGCAGAACAATGGCTTTTCCGGTCAAAACCGCATTCATGCATGAGTTCCTCATCGATCCTTGGAATCCACGTTGTAATAGATTAATTTTATGCTTAACTAGTGGCTTTTGTAATTAGTCAGAATAGCTAATTTGTATTGTGTTGTAATTATAATTAGTTAGCTAGAATAGTTAATTAATTCGGTTTGTAATTATTAGTTAACTAGCATAGTGTAGACACCCCATTTTTGACCGTTCTCAAGACTTGGACGTCACCGTTTGAACACCCGGTGATCATCCATGTTTGTGTTCGTTTGGAGATCCCGGAGGTCTCGGCTACGCGCCTTGCCTCAAGATCTCCGAACTTGACTGTTAAATGTCTGGTTTTGCACCAAACACTTGTGTTTTGCCTTGGAGGGGCAGGGAATACCTTGTGAGGCATCCCCACACATCACCGGCCATGGCTAGAGGCCGCCGGCTGGTGTTTTGTTGCCATCGGCAATGTATATTGCCGGTCGGCATTCTTTGTTGCCGGTCGGCAGTCAATTTTGTCAAAATGGCAATTTTAAGCAGCCGACTACTGTTCATCTGCTTTTGCAGATATTTTAGGACAGCTGTGTGGCATTTTGTTCCCCTCCATACACGTGTATGGAGGGATGCTCTTCTTGTAAGCTTGTTGTATAAGCTTTACAAGATTGTTTTGCCTATAAGAGAAGGGCTCCTCTCTTGGCATTGAGGGTTAGAGATTTTTGTGAGAAAAGTGTGAGAGAAGCTCTGGTTTTAGGGTTTGAGTTCTATACATATCCTATCTCTATATCTCTCTTGTGTGTGTTCTAGGTGTAATTGTGTCTTACTATTGCACACAAACACCTAGTCTTTCACCTTTTCTTGGTTCATTGAAGGACCTGAAGCTTGTTCTTGCTGTTCTTGGCTGGATTGGAGCTCAAGGAGGCAACAAGGTCATCTTTTGTGAAGAGGTCTACAAGGGCAAGACACTAGTCCTTTTTACCCCATTTTTGCACATTTTTTTTGCCTATCTTAGAGCTGTTTTTGTGCTTAGTGTATAACATAAAAAGTTCTGTTTTTGGGCCCTCTAAATTTTTTATTTAGAGTGTTTTGTGGTTTGGAGTAGTTTGACCCCTCTTAAGCCTTGAGAGGCCCCTATTTTGTGCCTTTTTTGGTGGGCTCCGAGACTTTGGTGTTTGGGCCTCTTCACCACTGAAATCTTGGGGGATTTCAGTGGTGAGGATAGTGCTTTGAAGTCCCAAGAAGGAGAGGGCCACCCCCTCTCATTGTTGTCCTTGAAAAGGGCACTTTTTGGCCTCTTGAGAGAGCATCATGTTTGAGTGTGTGTTGACCATGCTCTAACTGTTATTTATGCATATTTTGCCATGAAATAGCATAGTTATGTGTTGGTTTTGGTACATCATGCATGCTTAGCATACCTACCTTGTAATGCCATGTTTATGCCTTAATATGCTTTAGGTTGTAAACCTTTATTCTAGCATGTTTTAGGTTTGGTCTTGTGAAGATTTTGTGTTTATTTTGCCATGCTTAAGGTCTGTCCATAGTTGTTTGAGTCGATCTTGACATGCATTATGTGGTCCCTTTGTATTTGGGCTTGTTGGCCTTAAGTATGTAAGTGTGTAGAATGTGTTGCTTGCATCATTTCAGTGGTTTGGAACCACTTAGCACATCATTTCAGTCCCTAAGACATGCTTGTATGCTTGCCTTGGACACTTCTTTGATGCTTCATGAGCTTGTGTTGTATGCTCCTTGAAAGTGCATTTGTGCATGCTTTTCAATTCAAGCCATTTAGATGCCATCTAAGTGGTCTTTTGGACTTTGTTTTAACATGCTAAAAACCTGTTTTTAGTTGTTTAATGCATACCATGATTGTCTTGCCAAGTGTGGTCCAATGTTCCTTTAGCTTGCTTTGAATACTTGGACCATTTTGCATGATACGCTTACTTTGTTTAATTGGTTTGGCACCATGTTCTAGCATGATTTTCAGAGCTTGTATTGCATGCTAATTGCCCATGTTATGCCTCTTTTAAGTGTGCTTGAGAGTTGCTTGCTTAGAGCTTAGTTTTGGACCATAATATGTGCATGTGTGTATGTGTGTTTGGCCTCACTTCCTTAGCATTATGGCAACTGTTTTGGGCCTAATTAGAGCTGCCTAATTCATGTTTAAGTCCACCCTCTATTTGGTTTGCATGCTTACCTTGCATGTTTGCTTGTATGCTTGCATAAGTGCCTTGCATTGCCATGTTGCATCCTTAGCTTGTATGCGTAGGTTGCATTGCATCTTGCATGCATGCCTTGTCCCTTGATTTAGTGATAGGGATTGGGCCTTTTGATTGTTTGCATGCATTACATTTGAAATTGAAGTTGCACACTTGATTCTTTGGGCCATCACGCATTGAAATGCGTGATTGGTGGTTCGAGAATCGAGGCACATCCTCTTTTGAGTCCTTAACATGATAAGGAATGTGATTGGTGCATATATTTACTTGAATTACATTGCCATGCAAGTTTTGTCCTCTGCTGCTGTGAGTTGCAGGTTCTGCAGGCATTCTTTGTCGACCGGCAGTATTCAGTGCCGACCGGCAATAAATTGGTGGCCGATGGACTCATTAACAGCCGATGACCACACCCCACTGCCGGTGGAAATTCTATCCAGCCGGTGGTGTCTCCCAATGTCCAGGGAAGCAATTCTGAGACTTTGGCAGTCTTTAGAGGGGCAGAGAAGGGAAAACAGAGGCAGTCTATGCATGGCAGTGCGCTTCCGAGCAGGACCCGAGCATGCATTGCACCAAGCTCTCATCCCGAGGCGGTTTACTGTTTTTCCTAGTTTAGTTAATTTGTTAACTAATTAGATGGCCTGTAATATTTAATTAGCTCGTAGTTAATTAAATTTGTATTATTATTTGGTCCCTCCGAGCGAGGGCATATCTGTAATAAGTGTGGGTGTGTGTGTGCATGTCTTCCAACCCCCACCTCTTTCTCCCTTTTACTTACCTGCTTTTGATGGTTAGTATTAGGGCATATTTATTTTAGCATACCTTATGCTATGCATGCGTGCATCCATTCACTTGTCTTGCATGCACCGGGCTCAGCGCATCATGCTAACTGCATTAGTATTTCAAATCTAACTTGAATACGTGCAACGAATGATTGCATTTCACATGCCATTTTAGGGTTAGCCGAGCCTATCCTAATCACATTTTGTATGCGATGCATTAGTCATTTTGACATGAACTAGGAACATGCATGTTTGCTAACTAGTTTATTGTTTTGGCACGGAGTACGATGTAAGTATTTATGCTTTAGCATCTCGCATGAGTGTGAATGTTAACATGGCAGCATGCTTACCATGTGGCTAAGTGCTTATATGAGATAAACTGTTTGATTGCCTGTGGGTGAAGGTTTGGTTGTTTGAGTTGGAAAAAACTCGTTGAAATCCGTATTTTAGCCTACTTGCGAGTAGCAAATCCCAAAGCGTTTTCCAAAACAAACGGATATGCAATGCTTATTTCCAAATTAGGCAATCTAGTCTATACTTGTTTGATGTGCGCATAACATAGTAATTCTAGGCTAATAACCGGAATAAGAACATATAATGTTTTCAAAACAAGATATCACGGTTAGTAGAGGCCGATCTTCGGATCGGGCGAAAGGGGGTGCTCATAGCTGACTTTCTCCGATCGTACCCAAGTTCCCGAGCCGAGGCAACTTTGGTGATGACGGACACGTGGCCTTTGGCACCGAGTCAGAGTTTCCTAAATTCCCCCATTAAAAATATTTAGGTGGCGACTCTGTATCTGGCAAAGCAGTCTATGTTTGGCACTTCTTTTCAAAAATCTGTTTTTCTCAAAACGATTTGCCAAAGTTGGACTCTTTGGTTCAGATTAAGAATCGCAACAAACAAAAAAGGGAGTCCGAACTGTAACCCGCGAGCCCCCCTCGCGGAACCATTACAGTTTCTGGCGACTCTGCTGGGGACTTTAGAGAGCTTGACTCGAACTCGTGATATCCTGTTTTGATTCCATTTATGTGTCTCTTTGCATTGCATGTGCATTGGTGCGCCTAGGACACCGTGTTTGCCATCTGCCATTCCTGAACGGTTTGCTGGAGGCTTGTCTCGTCAAGGCATGACCATAAGGCGGACCGGTTATGGGCTCTGACAGCATAGGAACACAAACCCCGGTTTTACCGGGGTACCCTTCTTGACCATTCAACCTAGTACATATTCGGGATCCATAGTGACCATTCCAAGCTAGGACATGTTGCTTACCCAATGTTAGGTTGCTTGAAACCACTGCATGCGTAGTGAAACCCTAGCTCCTGACAAAATAGGACAGGGAAACCCTACCCCAACATAGGGGTGTTTTGGCTCTCTTTTACATGCTATGTGCTTTTAGAGTGTATCTCTACAGGGAACGCGCATATCAGTTTGCAAGTTTGAGTATCAGGCCCGAGGGCACTAGTATCAGTGTTGTTGAGAATCAGTTATATACGCGGGTATCAGTTCAGTTTTGAACAGTGATTCTGGGGAACAGTGATCAGTAGTAGAGTGCAGTTGTTCGGCTACGTCCGTGTTTGATCTGTTTGGGGCTGAAATGCTGCTTGTTTTTCGTTTCAGTTCAGAGATTCAGAGAGTTGATTCAGAATAGCTAGTGTCTCCCCCTTGCTGAGGCAGAACTTAGCATGACGCAGAACTCAGAAGAGATCGTGGTCATGACGGCCGCGTTGGATCAGGGAATCACTCTGCAAGGTGAGACCACTGTTGATATGCCGTATCCACCCAGATCGCCGGTTGCGCACCCGGTCTGGGCCCCCCAGCTATATCAGGCTCGCGAGCCTACTACATTCGAACTAATGGGAATGATAGGTGATCTCCAGAGGTCTGTGGCGGATCTCGCCTATAGAATGTCAGCTTCACCGCCAGCCGCACCATATGCCGGGAGTTTTGTACCTCAGGAGCCCCCGCTGTTGGGGCGGATCGTGATTGAACTTAGTCAACCAGAGATAGCCTCTAGTTATAACAATGACGTGTCAACATCAACCCAAACCCTCGATCAGGCTGAGGCCAGAGGTAAAGACAAAGTGAAGGTAGATGCCGACCCTATCGAACAACTGCTGTGGGTAGTCGAGGCTTTGAAAGCCGCGGGGATGAACATGCAACAGATATCTGCAGTTGTGACAAAAGCTGTGGAGGATGCCTTCCCTACTTCGCCTGAGGGCAGTTCCAGTCAGTCAGAGAATCGGGACAGACCCCGTCATGTCAAAACAGTTCTTTCCACTCCCAACCCTGCATCCGGGAAGGATCAGAAATCCAAGGCCGCACCTGCCGACCCGTTCGCTAGTATATCTAGCAAGAGTGCTCAGGCTCCAAAATACCTGCCCCGAGGGCGCAGGGTCTTTCATGCTCTCTATATGCCATTATCAAAGGCACTTCAGATCCTTGCCGAGAAGGGACATCTTAAACCCTTGGAGCCTCGACCCCTGCCGAAGAATCTCCCTGCTACGCATGATGCTACTCTGTACTGTGCGTACCACCAGCAAACCGGTCATGCCACCGACAATTGCTTCCGCCTCCGTCATGAGGTACAAGATTTGATTGACAATGAGGTTATCCTTCCGCCCACCTCAGCAAAGTCCGTTACCACCCAGTTGCTGGATTTTGATGACACAGATACCGCGAGTATGTAATCGGAGGGTGAACCACCTGCGGGCGGTGCTCGAAGCATTTTTGGATGTGGCGTCTGGCACGCATTTTTGAGCATCTGTGAATGCTATCTTTGTAAGTCCTGGCTTGGGTATCGAGTCAGTCTTTTGTTTTGAGTCTGTCTCTTTGTATTGAGTCAGTCTTTTTGCTTACAGGGTCTGTCTTGTTGTAATGAGTCAGTCCCTCTTGTATAGTATACCAGGTGATTTCAGGGTTGTTGCCTCAAACACCGTTTTGTCTTGTAATTAGTTGTTTTCACTTTTTTGAGTCTGTTTCTGCCGAGGAGCCAGTTAGGCCAACAAATCTAAATGAAACAGCTGTGGCTATCACGTTCCGTACTTGTTGCTATTTGAGCTAGCTGTGCCAGAGAATTCTAATGGAACAACAGTACATCCTACCTACTCTCTTGTGCCTTGAACATCGTTGTAATGACCTAAGTTTTTCAAACCCCTTTTGAACACCACGGTGATAAAAACGAAGAGGAAGGAATTCCTCGAGTTTTGCAAAATTTTGATCATTTTTGAGAAAAAGAGAGGCATGCTAATCCTTTAATGAATGAAATCATGCTTGTCGGCGTGAGTACTGAGAAGGACCCTAGCTTGATCCAGGTTGGTTCCACACTGTCTTCAGTATGAGCGATTTGTCGCCTTCTTAAAAACTTTTAAAAACAAAATGTTTTGCGCGGTCTTGTAAAGACCTGTATGGAATCACTCTTGAGATTGTGCAGCCCAGGATCGCTCTCAGTTCCAAGATTCAACCTATCTGTTGCGAACCTGGAATCCGTTCGAAGCGCTCAACAGTTAACTGTCATGTAAGGCCTATGTGGCCCAATCTGAAGTAATCCTCGAACAAGAGGCACCCAAATTAAATCAAAAGATCAGATTTCACCAAACGAAGCTTGTGGTGCAACCGTGATGGATTCTTCTGTAAATCAACACAACAGTCATTCTCCTGAATATAGAGAGGCTTCAATCTCAAAACCATTTGGCATAGGCTTGCTACACTTTTACCCTTTGAGAGGCTCGCTGGGCCGAAAACCCAGAAGGGCGACCTAGGCAAAAGTTAGAGCAAAGAAAAACACAAAACTACAAAAATACAAAAAAGCAAAAAAGAAAAGAAAAGAACAAGAAAATCAAAAATAAAGAAAAAAAAAGAAATGAAAAAAAAAGAATGAAAATGAAAGAGAACAAAGCTCGCAAGGTCGAAAACCTACAACGGGCGCCTTGGCAAAAGTTAGAGCCTAAAAAAAGTGAAGGTTAAAATACCCGAGTGTACCTTAGCCGGAACTACGTAAGGCTTGATTCCCATGTTTGGGATACGTAGGCAACTTCATCCTGAAGTCCAGCCCCCAACGCTTCCATAGCGTCTTAGTCCATGTCATGGTTTTGATCACCTGTGCCTTTTCCGAATCCGATGTCTCGATTACAGTGGCTGGAACTACGCAAGTCAACTTCCCCTTGAAGTCCAACCACCAACACCTTCTAGGTGATTGTGTCCATATATTGATTCAGACCGTCTTCGTCTCCTCCGTGTCTGAGGGTCCGATCGTCATCAACGAGGACTGGCTTACAACATGCCGCGGCATCATCCAAACAAGGGGCAACTTTCCGTTGCCATATAGTGCCATAAGTTGCCCTGAGTTGCCGTCCAAACCAGGGGCAACTTTCCGTTGCCATGCGTCCCTTCAAGCAAGGGGCAATTTCCCATTGCCTCCGATCCAAGGTTGCGCATCTCGAGGGTAAGTTCCGTGCTTGTTTAAGCATTGACCGTTTGCGAAAATAGTTTTTGAAAATTTTTACTGAGGTTGACTTATTTTCTCGAAAACTATTTCATTTTCCAAAACTGGACCATGTTTGGACCCAAAAAGGAAAATTCTCAGTGCTTACGGCCTGACTTGCATGATTTTCAAATCAAAAATCAAACAAGTGTGTTAATCCGACTCTTATTTCTGATCAAAATTGTTTTAAAAAAAAAACAAAAATGGTCGAAGTGATGAACTAGGGGCACAGTTGAGTCAGGTGTTCTGTCTCCCCCCCCTCATCGTCAACGCACTTGCCAGAAAGGCACTCTATCTACCGGAAAAAATGGCTGCAAGCTAGCTGTATCGGGCGTGAACCCACAACTTCTCGTTTACCCATCAACTACTCTGGGGAGGGATGAAAAATGGGAGAATAAAGAATAGAGAGGAGTAAGTTAAGAGAAAAGTAAGAAAAGGGTTTTGTGAGAAAAACCGAGCTTGAGGGCCGAGTGATGTGAGTATCACAAATCAGAAAAGGCGGGAAGTATATCCGGAGGAACTGGCTCCCAGAGATTCGAGGTCTCTCATTTTGTAAAGATGTCTGTGTATCGTGTCTTTTGATTTGTCGGTCTCAATTTTAGCTTTGAGTCTTTTCTGAGCGTGTCTCGTAGTGTTCAGGTCGTGCGCCTTTTGTTTTCTTCAATTGAGTCCCTCCGCTGTGTTCTGTTGTAGACTCGATACCTCGGTTGTGAAACCCTTTTCCAAAGTTAATCGTTTGTGCTCAGAATGCTGTGCCATTCTCTACATCTATGCGAGGCAAGAGAAGAAAAGGGAAAATTCGGGACATTCGAGTGTGTTTCAATTTCAACCATTTCAGTCTTCGTGGCTCATTTTGATTAGATTGAGCTGTTTGTTCAGGGTTTGCTGTGTGCAGAATGGACCGAGTGCTGTGTTATGGGCTGTGTGCAGATCAATCCCCAGAAGAGTATGGGCTGTGTATTCAGTTTAAGCAGTGATTTGTATGAGTTGTTTGCTGGTTAGTTGGTTGGTTATCTAATTAATACAGTGCAAGTGCTCGATTTTCAGACAACAGATCAATTTCATTTACATTGAGATGTAATATGATATGATGTAATGCGATGCAATGCATGAGATACACAAATGTAACAACTTTTAGACAAAAAGTTTGCTTCATTTCATAATCTTTTCAAGTACATAAGTTTTGGAAACAAAAACTTGCCTGCGGCAGTACAAAGTACCCTAACTACTAACAAAAGGGGAAAGTGCAAAAAAAAAAAGGAAGAAGAAAAAACAGCAAAAATCTGTATCGAATGTCAAAAATGGCTCCGGGGCTATCAGTCTGTCCTAGTCCTCTTCCTGGACGAAGGTCCAGGAGCATCATCAACATCGTCATTAGAGCCCGAGTCAACACCGCCTCCGGTCTCCTCCTCAGATGACCCTGCCTCTGCCTCAGAGTCGGACTCGGACTCATCATCCTCATCATCAGGAATGGGTGCCTGAGAGCTACTCCCGACATGAGTACGCCCTCCCCTGGTACAGGGACGTGCAGCGTCTCCACGCCCTCCTCGAGCAGAAATAGAGGGCCCGGCCGAAGCACCACCCACCGGCGGAATCTGGAAGGGAGGCTGAAAAGCATAAAAGGCAAATGCATCAGAACGCCGTGAGCAGTATATTAGTGTAGAATACAGCGTATGAGTACAGTGTGTGAACGCCGTGAGCAGTATATCAGTGCAGAATACAGTGTATGAGTACAGTGTGTGAATGCCGTGAGCAGTATATCAGTGTGTGAATACAGTGTATAATGCTATGAACAGTTTATCAGGTGTTGGGTCGTGCATCAGATCATGTGAAGTAGTTTGTGTATGGTTTGAGGCTGTGGTCAGAAAGAACATACTGGGATACTATAGAGGGCCAGGAGGTCGAAGGTCCACTGAAGCATCCCCATCATGGAGGCATTCAGCTCCAATGACTGCCGGGTGTACTCGAATGACGCCTGCAAAAGTATCAGATGCATCAGTATTCTGCGGAATATCAAATAAACTGAAATGAAATAACAGTACAAGATGCGAAATGAAGTAATACATACCGGAGGCAAGTCAGGGACATCAACCAGCTTATGACCAGTCGGGAGAAGAGTGAAGGGGATCTGGTAGGTCACCCCACCCTGCCCTCTGCATGTCAGTGAAGTGGGTAGAGCAGGCCAGCCGGTCCCCCGCCCTCTATGAACTTCGCCCCTGCCACGGACTCGAGCCCTCCTCGCCGCTCCCGCTCCAGCTGCCGGTACTGCTGGCCTCTCCCTCCCAGCTCGGCGATCACCGCCCAAGGGCCGCATGAGGTAGGTCCGGACATACTCAGCATAGTCGCCCTCGTCTCTGTGACGCTCCGCGCCCTAGCCAGCAGTATACTCCCTCAGGTGTGCAAGGAAAAGCCTCTTTGTATGCCTCATGTGTGTGGGAGGCGGACCCGGAACTATCTGCTCCGGTAAACCCAGGGTCTGACGTAAGAAGCGCTTCCCCAGGTACCAAGCCCGACAGACCGGGCCCTCCAAAAGAATCCGGAGATGGGCAATCTCCTCAACACTCTCGTAGTGGTCTCTCACCACGGCCGGCAATGGAGCCCAAGGCCGCCAGGTGATCTGCAAGTACAAATGCAGTTTGTTATCTATCTGTTGTAAAAAATGCAGTGCTATGTGAAGCTTAAACAAATTCTAAAGTTGAACATACCTCCGCGGCGGTGATGGTGTCGAAGTAACGGCGGAAAAAGATAAAAGACTCCCGGGGTCTCCGCACACACCGCACGTCAAAGCGATGAGAAAAAGGGACGTCAAGTGGGATCTCCACATCGGGTACTGGGGCAAGCCTGGGAAAGTAGGCATAAACCCACAACTGGAGAACAGATATCAGTATGATTATCAGATAAAGTAGAATATAGAAATAAAGCAAAATGGCAGAGCCGTGTGTTGTGCAGTGTATTGTGCAGAGTGTACAGTGTGTGCAGGGTACAATCAGTGTAAAGTAGAATATATGTGTGTGCCGCGTGTGCAGTATATAGTCAGTGAGAGATAGGCCGTGCAGTGTACAGAATACAGAAAATGTAAAGCAGAAAGCAGAAATGTAAAAGGAGAAGAAGATGTACCTCCCAAGCTCGCCAGTATCCGCCGAGGAGCTGTCCGCTGAGGCGGGAAGAAGAGCTTATATAACCGTACAAAGTGGCCAAGCCTGCACCACCCTAGTCATAGCGGCGGATCCGCCTGACATCTACCAGTGCGCTCAATAGGCATAGAGGCACGGTGTTCGCCCGGTCGGCGAACAGGGTCGTCCCAAGCAGGAACATGATGAAGCCCCGCGCATACTGATCTACCCCCTCTGGGGTCATCTGCGCCTCCTCCTCCAAGGCTCGCTGAGTCCGGAACCGAGTCTCGAACCACGAGTATCTGACAAACCCTGCTCGAGCAAGGGGAGGCTGAGCGCCGAGCAGGTACAGTTGGGCGGTGTCCCACTCACCCATATCAGTGTCGAAGGGAATCGGATCCCCCCTACCCCGATACTAGTAAGCATCGAGAAGTCATAAGGGGTCATCGTCATGTCCCCTGCGACGGAGAAGTGGAAGGAGTTGGTGGTATCCCACCACCTCTCCACTAAAGCAGCAAGCAAGGGCCTGCAGGTAGTAAGCTGGGAGAGCCCCCTGCAGAAGATGGCGAAACCCGCCTCGTCGACGATCTGGAGAACCGCGTCTGGCAACTCTGCATACTAATCTCGGGCAACGACATTCCCATATCCGCGGATGGTATGGGAGTCCCCCTGTAATCAAAAACAGCAATTGCGAAGCAATATTCAAGATGCAGTCTTGAGAAGCATACAGATACAGTGTGTGTGTGTGTGTGTGTGTTTTCAAATATAAAGCCGATATCGGGTGTCAGTGTGCTAGCAGAGAACTACAGCATATGATATGTCAGTGTGTTGAATGGTTCCGTATAGATGTGACGTGTGTGCACGTTTTTCAGATTCAAATAGACATCGGATGCCGGTGTACTAGCAGTAAACTACGACGTGTGATATGTCAGTGTGCAGAGTGGTTCAGGGTAAATGCGGCATTTGTGCATGTTTTTCAGAAATTAAACAGATACCGGGTGCCGGTCTGCTTACAGTGAAGTGCAGTGGGTGTTGTGTCAGTGTGTTTGAGCAATTCAGGGCTAGTGCAGTGTGTGTGCGCGTGTCAGATTCAAGCAGTTACTAGTTGCAAGTGTATTCGCAATCAACTACAATGTACAGTGCATCAGTGCATTTGAACTAAGCAATTAAAGAACAGAATCAACAATAGCAGTTCAAGTATTCTACATTGCGAAAAATTGAAACCGGGGGAAGAATGTACCTCGGAGGCGCCGTGCGACAAGTGTGACTCGGGCTCACGAAGTAGTAGCTCGGGTGCCACGCCCCTCTCAAAACTCCGGAACTGGCGTAGTCCATCGGGGAGCATCACGTGAACCGCAGGCCTGTAGGTCTCCGGATCGAACGGCCGGAGGCAGAGTGGCAAGGGCTCGGCCTCGGGGCCCATCTCAAGCTCTGGAGGAGCCCCACCCTCTGGAAGATCATCCGCCATCTCAAAGAAAATGTGAAAATGGCTGGAAGAGGGAAAAATAAGAGAGAATACGAAGAGTCAACAAAAAGTCAACCCCGAGAGGTTCGGAAATGGCCGGAAAAGCCGAGGTGAGGAAAAGTCACGGGTATCGAGAAAAACTCGAGGGAAACAAGCCCCGAGTGGCGAAAATCAAGAAAGAAACACCGAAATGAAATTTTAATCGGTTCAAAACGTCCGAAACGCAAGGGTGAACGCGAATCGAACAACGAAGTCAAGGTTAAAACGCAAGAAAATGAGAGGATCGAAGGACGAAAACACTCTAGAGAGGGAGAGAAAGGATTTTCGAGCATACACAAGTGAAGAAAATAGGGTTACAAACCCTATTTTAAAAGACCCGTAGCAAAATGTCAAGAATGCCTCGATGTAGGAACTTTTTGCCGATCGGCAGTTTTTTGTGCCGATGAGATTATATGATCGCCGGTGGACGGCCGGTGATGCATTCTGATGGCCGGTGGACATCCGGTGGTCTCCTACAATGGTTTTTGAGCCTTCTACACCTTTCCTTGGGTTATATGAGTGGTCCAGAGCCTTCTTTTCTTAAAACAGTGCAAAATAGTGCATTTCCGACGCTCAACCGGCTTCCGTTTTGGCCTCGGATCGTGTCTCCTGTACGTGGCACTTGAATTCGTGCAAGGTGTATCCTTCTCGTATCCTTTTGGCTTTTTACAAGACTCAAAAGTTGCCCCATGTGCATCGCATTTCAATCGCACTGTTTTGTGCATCGCGTTTCAATCGCACTGTCTTGTGCATTGCATTTCACTTGCATTGTTTTGTTCGTGCGGTCTGGCGAGACCTTAAACATGCACAGCGGTCTGGCGAGACCTTAAACACGCACAACGGTCTGGCGAGACCTTAAACACGCACGGTCTAGGAGACCTAAAATCCTTGGGAGGTGCAAGACCTTCACTCATGTTGTCTACACGCACCGCGTTGTTTTGCGCATCTCATTGCATTTGGCATGCATTCCATCGCGCGATCTTGCGTATCGCACTGTTTTGTGCACCGCATCTCAATTCATGCATTGCCCCAAAATGGGTCTGGCGGGACCGAAAACACGCCACGGTCCGGTAAGGACCAAAAACACATACGGTTTGGGAAGACCGTAAACCCGCTCGATCGCATTGTCATGCGTCTCAAAAGCCGCGCGTTGTCGCGCATCTCGAGATCATACATCTTCATGCATTGTCATGCATCGTGCATTGTCATGCATCTAAAGCCGCGCGTCGCCGCACATCGAATTATCATGCATTGTCATGCATTTCAAGTAAACCTGCGTTGTCGCGCACTTCAACATCATGCATACATTTTGCATTCTGGTCTAGGAGACCTTAAATCCTCTGAAGGTGCAATTCCTTTGGTGTTTGTCGTGCCCGAACGACTTTCGGTGGTTTGGTAAAGCCACCCGCCCGTGTATGCGGTGAGTTCCTAGAAGACCAACTGGGACGGTGAAAACTAGAGTTCGAATGGCTTATGCCTAGAACGCAAAGGTTCGGGAGTTCCGAGACTAAAGTCTGGTTTAAATACCCAGGGGGTGTACCCTCGGCTTGAAATCTGTATGGAAGCCCCATAGATTGAGGCAGCATGTCTGCGCCTCAGTTCTGGATACTGAACCAACCTAGTATATGGCCCTGTTGGTAAGATAGGAAAAGTTGCAAATATAGCCGTTGCATCCATTATAAGTAGTGCATTATCATCCATTTGCATTGTAGATTGCATGCATTCACTGCATCACCCCTTCCATCTATGGCTTGCGCCTTTCCATGTTGAGCTTGGTCTGGTGTGTGCCCATACTTTTCACGTCAAAGCATAGTTCAGTAGACCGTTCTATGTTAGCCGCGGCTTGTTTGTGTACATGCCTTTCCTAGACAAGATTTGGTTTGGCCCGCGTGCCATATCCATTGTATCCCTTTCCATCCCATTGCATATTTGTAGATATTGCATTGTAGATTGCATGCACTTATTGCATCACCTTCCATCTATGGCTTGCGCCTTTCCATGTTGAGCTTGGTCTAGTATGTGCCCTTACTTTTTACGTTGAAGCACAGTTCTGCATGTGTACGCGCCTATTCCACGCTGGTATGTTGGTTTGAGGGTTGCGGCACCTTTTCTGTGTTAGACATGGCTCGTATGCGTACATGCCTTGCCTAGGCAAGATTTGGTTTGGCTGCATGCCATATCCATTGTATATATTACATTGTAGTGTAATTTATTTATTTATTTATTTATTTTTTTATTTTTTTTTGCATCCAGCACTAGGATCATTAGCCATTCCCCAGCGGGTCGTTTCCCCACTTATGTCATTCCATCCAATAATCGTTCTTGTGTTCGTCTACATCACTCATAGTTCAGTAGACCGTTCTATGGTAGACGGACTTGTTACCTCCATCAACCTATTTGACATTTGTGTGGTTTCGAACCGCTCATGATTGGATCATGATTCAATTGCTTTGCATGTAGTTTGCATTGTTTCAATTGCATTGCATTTTTATTTGCATTGTTTATACACTGTTTTGTATATATTGCATATCATTTTCCATTCATTCTTGCATTGTCATGCATGTTGTTAACAATATCATACCTGTTAAGTTGTTTTCTTTGCAAGCACGATATTGTATGTACGGGTCGTTTACCGCTGGTGGAACCAGACGAACCGGACAGGTATTGTATCCTCCGCGTGAGACGTATCGAGAATTACATAATTCTCCTACATCTTTTCTGCATTGTAGTGTAGTTTGGTGTATGCTAGCTTAAAACTGTTGCATGTGTGCTTCGTTACAACTTCCTTTGCATGATCATAAGTTATGCTCGGCTCTGTGCATTGTCTTGCATTTTGCCCCTACCTTCGGGCGCATACCTTGTTTGTCTTGCATGTTTGTCCAAGTCTTTGGCCTTGTCAAAAATGGGTCGTCTTTGGGCTTTGACATTCACTCCTGTCATTGTTATGACTTCCGAGTTCTGTCAAAGAGGGGCAACTGTAGACACCCCATTTTTGACCGTCCTCAAGACTTGGACGTCACCGTTTGAACACCCGGTGATCATCCATGTTTGTGTTCGTTTGGAGATCCCGGAGGTCTCGGCTACGCACCTTGCCTCAGGATCTCCGAACTCGACTGTTTAGTGTCTGGTTTTGCACCAAACACTTGTGTTTTGCCTTGGAGGGGCAGGGAATACCTTGTGAGGCATCCTCACACATCACCGGCCATGGCTAGAGGCCACCGGCTGGTGTTTTGTTGCCATCGGCAATGTATATTGCCGGTCGGCATTCTTTGTTGCCGGTCGGCAGTCAATTTTGTCAAAATGGCAATTTTAAGCAGCCGACTACTGTTCATCTGCTTTTGCAGATATTTTAGAATAGCTGTGTGGCATTTTGTTCCCCTCCATACACGTGTATGGAGGGATGCTCTTCTTGTAAGCTTGTTGTATAAGCTTTACAAGATTGTTTTGCCTATAAGAGAAGGGCTCCTCTCTTGGCATTGAGGGTTAGAGATTTTTGTGAGAAAAGTGTGAAAGAAGCTCTGGCTTTAGGGTTTGAGTTCTATACATATCCTATCTCTATATCTCTCTTGTGTGTGTTCTAGGTGTAATTGTGTCTTACTATTGCACACAAACACCTAGTTTTTCACCTTTTCTTGGTTCATTGAAGGACCTGAAGCTTGTTCTTGCTGTTCTTGGCTGGATTGGAGTTCAAGGAGGCAACAAGGTCATCTTTTGTGAAGAGGTCTACAAGGGCAAGACACTAGTCCCTTTTTACCCCATTTTTGCACACTTCTTTTGCCTATCTTAGAGCTGTTTTTGTGCTTAGTGTATAACATAAAAAAGTTCTTTTTTTGGGCCCTCTAAATTTTTTGTTTAGAGTGTTTTGTGGTTTGGAGTAGTTTGACCCCTCTTAAGCCTTGAGAGGCCCCCATTTTGTGCCTTTTTTGGTGGGCTCCGAGACTTTGGTGTTTGGGCCTCTTTACCACTGAAATCTTGAGGCATTTCAGTGGTGAGGATGGTGCTTTGAAGTCCCAAGAAGAAGAGGGCCACCCGCTCTCCTTGTTGTCCTTGAAAAGGGCACTTTTTGGCCTCTTGAGAGAGCATCATGTTTGAGTGTGTGTTGACCATGCTCTAACTGTTATTTATGCTTATTTTTCCATGAAATAGCATAGTTATGTGTTGGTTTTGGTACACCATGAATGCTTAGCATACCTACCTTGTAATGCCATGTTTATGCCTTAATATGCTTTAGGTTGTAAACCTTTATTCTAGCATGTTTTAGGTTTGGTCTTGTGAAGATTTTGTGTTTATTTTGCCATGATTAAGGTCTGTCCATAGTTGTTTGAGTCGATCTTGACATGCATTATGTGGTCCCTTTGTATTTGGGCTTGTTGGCCTTAAGTATGTAAGTGTGTAGCATGTGTTGCTTGCATCATTTCAGTGGTTTGGAACCACTTAGCACATCATTTCAGTCCCTAAGACATGCTTGTATGCTTGCCTTGGACACTTCTTTGATGCTTCATGAGCTTGTGTTGTATGCTCCTTGAAAGTGCATTTGTGCATGCTTTTCAATTCAAGCCATTTAGATGCCATCTAAGTGGTCTTTTGGACTTTGTTTTAACATGCTAAAAATCTGTTTTTAGTTGTTTAATGCATGCCATGATTGTCTTGCCAAGTGTGGTCCAATGTCCCTTTAGCTTGCTTTGAATACTTGGACCATTTTGCATGATACGCTTACTTTGTTTAATTGGTTTGGCACCATGTTCTAGCATGATTTTCAGAGCTTGTATTGCATGCTAATTGCCCATGTTATGCCTCTTTTAAGTGTGCTTGAGAGTTGTTTGCTTAGAGCTTAGTTTTGGACCATAATATGTGCATGTGTGTATGTGTGTTTGGCCTCACTTCCTTAGCATTATGGCAACTGTTTTGGGCCTAATTAGAGCTGCCTAATTCATGTTTAAGTCCACCCTCTATTTGGTTTGCATGCTTACCTTGCATGTTTGCTTGTATGCTTGCATAAGTGCCTTGCATTGCCATGTTGCATCCTTAGCTTGTATGCGTAGGTTGCATTGCATCTTGCATGCATGCCTTGTCCCTTGATTTAGTGATAGGGATTGGGCCTTTTGATTGTTTGCATGCATTACATTTGAAATTGAAGTTGCACACTTGATTCTTTGGGCCATCACGCATTGAAATGCGCGATTGGTGGTCAGAGAATCGAGGCACATCCTCTTTTGAGTCCTTAACATGATAAAGAATGTGATTGGGGCATATATTTGCTTGAATTACATTGCCATGCAAGTTTTGTCCTCTGCTGCTGTGAGTTGCAGGTTCTGCAGGCATTCTTTGCCGACGGGCTGTATTTAGTGCCGACCGGCAATAAATTGGTGGCCGATGGACTCATTAACAGCCGATGACCACACCCTATTGCCGGTGGAAATTCTATCTAGCCGGTGGTGTCTCCCAATGTCCAGGGAAGCAATTCTGAGACTTTGGCAGTCTTTAGAGGGGCAGAGCAGGGAAAATAGAGGCAGTCTATGCATGGCAGTGCGCTTCTGAGCAGGACCCGAGCATGCATTGCACCAAGCTCTCCTCTCGAGGCGGTTTACTGTTTTTCCTAGTTTAGTTAATTTGTTAACTAATTAGATGGCCTGTAATATTTAATTAGCTCGTAGTTAATTAAATTTGTATTATTATTTGGTCCCTCCGAGCGAGGGCATATCTGTAATAAGTGTGGGTGTGTGTGTGTATGTCTTCCAACCCCCACATCTTTCTCCCTTTTACTTACCTGCTTTTGATAGTTAGTATTAGGGCATATTTATTTTAGCATACCTTATGCTATGCATGCGTGCATCCATTCATCTGTCTTGCATGCACCGGGCTCGGCGCATCATGCTAACTGCATTAGTATTTCAAGTCTAACTTGAATGCGTGCATCGAATGATTGCATTTCACATGCCATTTTAGGGTTAGCCGAGCCTATCCTAATCACATTTTGTATGCGATGCATTAGTCATTTTAACATGAACTAGGAACATGCATGTTTGCTAACTAGTTTATTGTTTTGGCACGGAGTACGATGTAAGTATTTATGCTTTAGCATCTCGCATGAGTGTGAATGTTAACATGACAACATGCTTACCATGTGGCTAAGTGCTTATATGAGATAAACTGTTTGATTGCCTGTGGGTGAAGGTTTGGTTGTTTGAGTTGGAAAATACTCGTTGAAATCCGTATTTTAGCCTACTTGCGAGTAGCAAATCCCAAAACGTTTTCCAAAACAAACGGATATGCAATGCTTATTTCCAAATTAGGCAATCTAGTCTATACTTGTTTGCTGTGCGCATAACATAGTAATTCTAGGCTAATAACCGGAATAAGAACATATAATGTTTTCAAAACAAGATATCACGGTTAGTAGAGGCCGATCTTCGGATCGGGCGAGAGGGGGTGCTCATAGCTGACCTTCCCCGATCGTACACAAGTTCCCGAGCCGAGGCAACTTTGGTGATGACGGACACGTGGCCTTTGGCACCTAGTCAGGGTTTCCTAAATTCCCCCATTAAAAATATTTAGGTGGCGACTTTGTATCTAGCAAAGCAGTCCATGTTTGGCACTTCTTTTCAAAAATCTGTTTTTCTCAAAACGATTTGTCAGAGTTGGACTCTTTGGTTCAGATTAAGAACCGCAACAAACAAAAAAGGGAGTCCGAACTGTAACCCGTGAGCCCCCCTCGCGGAACCGTTACACATAGTTAGGTAATTAGTTCAATTTGTTGTAATAATTAGTTAATTAGTTTAGCTAATTTAATTTATGTTGTAATAATTAGCGTAGTTTAGCCTACTTAGCTAGTTAGTTTATTTGGACTCTCCTTCATGAGAGCGCAATGTAATAATATGAATGTCTTCCAACCCCACGTCATTCTCCCTTTTATTTATCAGCTTATGATAGTTAGATTAGGAACATCACGGTTCAATTAGCATATCGCATGCTTGCATCCATTCATTTGTATTGCATGCACCGAAGCTCTATTCATCATTCTAACTGCATTGTCATTTCAATACTTCTTTGAATACATGCTTAGAACACATGTTATCAAATTGATTCATATGCCATGCTTATTAGTCGTGCCTATTTAAAATGCATATCGCATATATTGCATTAGTCATCTTGTATAAGTTAGGAATTATGCATTTCTTTTTTTTCTAACTCTTTTGTTCATTTTGGCTTGAAGTACTTGGTGAGTTTTTAGTGTTTTAGCATACTTGCATGAGTGTGAGCGACTGCCATGACTAGCATGCTTGTCATGAGGCTAAGTGCTTACTTGTTAAACTATTTAAGTGCCCGTGGATGAAGGCTTGTTGCTTGAATTGGAATGATTCAATGAATGTACGTTAAAGCTCACTTTGTCAAGTAGCAAATTTACAAATGTTAAGCCCACTTTGTTAAGTGGCAAAATCAAACTCTTTTTGAAAAACAAACATGACTTGAAATGTTCCAATTCGGGCAAACTAGTCTTTACCATGTGTGCGCACATCACATAGTAAATGCTAGCCTAATAAACTGGAACAAGAGCATATAATCTTGATAAAAATCATATCATGATTAGTAGAGGCCGACTTGCTTCTTGGCGAGCAAGATCAGCTCGGCAAGGAACTCCATGGTGGACAGCAAGGTCAGCTCGGCGACTTGCTTTTTGGCGAGCAAGATCAGCTCAGCAAGGAACTCCAAGGTCGCGAGCAAGGTCCGTTCGGCAACTTGCTTCTTGGCGAGCAAGATCAGCTCGGCAAGGAACTCCATGGTCGGCGGGCAAGGTCCACTCTGCGACTTGTTTCTTGGCAAGCAAGATCAGCTCGGCAGGGAACTCAAAGGTCAGCAAGCAAGATCAGCTTGGCAAGGAACTCCATGGCCGGCGGGCAAGGTCCACTCCGCGACTTGCTTCTTGGCGAGCAAGATCAGCTCGGCAAGGAACTCCAAAGTCGGTGAGCAAGGTCAGCTCGACGACTTGCTTCTTAGCGAGAAAGATCAGCTTGGCAAGGAACTCCAAGGTCAGCGAGCAAGGTCAGCTCGACGACTTGCTTCTTAGCGAGCAAGATCAGCTCGGCAAGGAACTCCAAGGTCGGCGAGCAAGGTTAGCTCGGCGACTTGCTTCTTGGCGAGCAAGATCAGCTTGACAAGGAACTCCAAGGTCAGCGAGCAAGGTCAACTCGGCGACTTACTTCTTGGCGAGCAAGATCAGCTCGGCAAGGAACTCAAAGGTCGCGAGCAATGCCCTTTCCCTTCATCTGGCGCAGTCAGTGGAAATTGAGTAACAGAGGCATGTAGCAGCAGAACAATGGCTTTTCGGGTAAAAACCGCGTTCATGCATGAGTTCCTCATCGATCCTCGGAATTCGCGTTGTAATAGATTAATTTTATGCTTAACTAGTGGCTTTTGTAATTAGTCAGAATAGATAATTTGTATGTGTTGTAATTATAATTAGTTAGCTAGAATAGTTAATTAATTCGGTTTGTAATAATTAGTTTAGTTTAGCCTACTTAGCTAGTTAGTTAGTTTATTCGGACTCTCCTTCGTGAGAGCGCAATGTAATAATATGAATGTCTTTCAACCCCACGTCTTTCTCCCTTTTATTTATCAGCTTATGATAGTTAGATTAGGGACATCGCGGTTCAATTAGCATATCGCATGCTTGCATCCATTCATTTGTATTGCATGTACCGAGGTTTGATTCATCATTCTAACTGCATTGTCATTTCAATACTTCTTTGAATACATGCTTAGAACACATGTTATCAAATTGATTCATATGCCATGCTTATTGCATTAGTCATCTAGTATAAGTTAGGAATCATGCATTTCTTTTTTTTTTTCTAACTCTTTTGTTCGTTTTGGCTTGAAGTACTTGGTGAGTTTTTAGTGTTTTAGCATACTTGCATAAGTGTGAGTGACTGCCATGACTAGCATGCTTGTCATGAGGCTAAGTGCTTACTTGTTAAACTATTTAAGTGCCCGTGGATGAAGGCTTGTTGCTTGAATTGGAATGATTCAATGAATGTACGTTAAAGCTCATTTTGTCAAGTAGCAAATTCACAAATGTTAAGCCCACGTTGTTAAGTGGCAAAATCAAACTCTTTTCGAAAAACAAACATGACTTGAAATGTTCCAATTCGGGCAAACTAGTCTATACCTTGTGTGCGCACATCACATAGTAAATGCTAGCCTAATAAACTAGAACAAGAGCATATAATGTTGATAAAAATCATATCATGATTAGTAGAGGCCGATCTTTGATCGGACGAGTGGGGTGCTCAATTCATAACCTTTCCCACTCGTACCTAAGTTCCCGAACCAATACAATCTTGGTGATGACGGACATGTGTTCTTTGGCACGAGTCATGGGTTTCTTAAATTTCCCTGTACGGGGAGGAAATATTCGACACCACCCATACTCCTCGCGTTCAAGCTGCGCCTTCCTCCGATTGTCCTACGGACACAATGAAGGTGAGCTACCGGGCGGTGTGTTGCCAGAAAACCCCTCCGATGGTCAAGTTAGCATATACTCCGAGAGAGAGAAAAGAGAGAGATGATATATCACAATGTGTATCTCTCACCAGAAATATCTCCCTTCCCAGCATGGGGGGCGTAGTCATGCTTTTATACTTTTTGCATTCACCTTTGCACCCATTCATCTATTGACACGTGGAGCTGCTCTCCTATCTATCAGCGCAAATCCAACTAAATACCACCTAACCAAACTGCCAAACGGCGTTGGCGCGGACGGACAGTCCGGCGGCGCTGCCCCATCTTCCTACGACCGTATTACTTCCGGGACATGCAATGCTCCAAGCCGAGCTCCGTTATGACCGAGCTTAGCAGCCCCCGTAATGACTGAGCACTTGCTCGGTTGGCCGGTCTGCGGAGGATCTTGCATGTCGATCTCAACGAGCAAACAACGTGAACCGGGCTAGCAGAGAGGTTATCCCGGCCAAATCGGACCTGGGCTTTAACCGAGCGCATTGCACCTGGATTGTCCCAGCCTAGCTCAGCCCAAACATGCTCAGACCAATTTTAGCCCAGTTATTACCACGGCCCAAAGCTAGATTATGAAATCTCCCTCACAATTGCCCCATAATTTTGTCCGCATTTGCGTGACTGGAATTACATTACAAGGCGGGGCTAGAATTTTTGCTCGGTGGTTCACTTTGCGTGGTCTAGAAACCTCAAAGTTGGCAAACAAAGTCAGCTCGTCAAAGCACTTCTTAGCGAGTAAAATCAGCTCAGCAACTTCTTGAGCGAGCGAAATCAACTTGGCAAGGACCTTCAAAGTTAGCGAGTAAGGTCAGCTCGACAACTTTTTTCTTGACAAGCAAGATCAACTCAGCAAGGAACTCCATGGTCGACGAGCACGGTCCGCTCGACGACTTGCTTCTTGGTGAGCAAGATCAACTCGGCAAGAAACTCCAAGGTTAGCGAGCAAGGTCAGCTCGGCGACTTTTTTCTTGGCGAGCAAAATCAGCTCGGCAAGGAACTCCATGGTCAACGAGCAAGGTCCACTCGACGACTTGTTTCTTATCGAGCAAGATCAGCTCGGCAAATAACTCCAAGGTCGGCGAGCAACATCAGCTCGACGACTTTCTTCTTGGCGAGCAAGATCAGCTCGGTAAGGAACTTCAAGGTCGGCGAGCAAGGTCAGCTCGGCGACTTGCTTCTTGGCGAGCAAGGTCAACTCGGCGACTTACTTCTTGGCGAGCAAGATCAACTCGGCAAGGAATTCTAAAGTTGATTAAAACCATCAACAAACCTCTTGCCAGTAAAATTCATCCGACAAGGAATTCCAGAGTTGATAAAATCGTTAACAAACCTCTTGCCGCACAAAATCCGTCCGGTAAGGAATTCCAAAGTTGATCAAAACCATCAACAAACCTCTTGCCGAGCAAAATCTGCCCTGCAAGGAATTCCAGAGTTGATAAAATCATCAACAAACCTCATACCGAGCAAAATCCGTTCGGCAAGGAATTCCAAAGTTGATCAAAACCGTCAACAAACCTCTTGACGAGTAAAATCCGCCCTACAAGGAATTTTGATCTTTCTGTCAAAATGATTGTTAGTTGCCCCTTGGACCGCACTAAATCCGCTTGGCGAGGCAAAAATACAACAATTCTCAAGAAAATGGTCTACTTGTTTCATTATGCCAATGGCCAAAAGGGTTACAAAAATATAACTAAGAACAAAACTTTAGATTGGCAGAGTTCGATGTTCTGAAAATGGATCGGCCATTTACATTCCGCGAGTTTTTTTCCCCTTTTCCTCGGCCTTTTTACAAACGTCTTCCAAAAATCAAACTCCCTATATCTCTTCTATGGTGGTTTGCATGGCCATCATATTGTCCGACTGCGTGAACCTTTCGTACTACTCTCTTATTCTCTACTATCGGACTTGTTGTCACGGTAGCTACGGCTGCATCGTCTTCGACTCGAATGTGCTCATTAATGTGTTGCATGAGTAATTCCATGGTTGACGGTTGATTCATTGTGAGTGAGTCGCTCAGTCGATGTCCAACTGGAAGACCGCGCTTATATTGAGTGATTGTAAGGTTGGTCGGGCAATCAAGGATCTTGTTGAAAGTCTCTCAATACTTAGTGTTATACGCTTTCAAAGAGTCGCCTGGCTCCATCTTTACTCTCAAGAGATGGTCAATTTCCTTGGGCATTTTAGCATTTGTCTTGAATCTGGTGACAAATGCCTCTGCCAACTGTTGCCACCCCTTGATGCTCTCCTCCGGTAGCCTCTCGAACCATTTTAGGCCCAACTCGCCCAAACTTGATGGAAAAACAAGGCACATGAGCACATCGTTTCGCCTGTGCCCAGCCATAACTTGCCGGAAGTGGCTTACGTACATATATGGATCAATCTTTCCGTCATAGAGCGTGAACTTTGGTTGACGAAACATGGGGGGAGCGATGTGTTCTCTATCTCTACAGAAAATGGGGTGGCACTCAGCCTTGCCAACTCTCTGTCTGGTGGCGTGCGTGCCGCCAAGCGTGGTTGTGGCATGGCGACCTTTTCACTGGCTCGCCCTCTAAGGACTAGCCGCTGCAGTGCAAGCACCTTCTGTGCCTCCTGCCGGCGAGCGCGCTCCTCCAACACATCCCTTAAGTCTTTCGAACGGTCGAAGCGAGAACACCTCGACGCCATCATCGGGCGTGAGGGGTGGTAACTACTGTCCTGCGTGCCAGGTATCGTCCCCGGTACTACGTAGTCTTCAGCTCTGAAGCTTCGCGTGACAGAGAGTGAATGGGTGCAACGTCTATTAAGACTACCGGAAAGGCGGGAATGGGCATGCTCATTGTGGTTTCCCACTCCAGCAATGCTCTTTCCCTTCATCTGACGTCTCATGGCCTCCATCTCCGTCGCCATTTTCTTGATGATGGTATCTTGGTCTCTCAGCCTGTCTTCCAAGTGTTGAGTGTGTGAATCTCGCCGTCGATGAGGCTCTTTTGGAATGACAGAGCGCCCAAAACTCCTTGTACGCTTGTCTCGTGCATCCCTGGGAAGTCCTTGTGCGGAGGTCTCCAAATCAGCCATCGTCAGAATGGCGGACAGGCCATCTCTACGTCGAAAGGACTCTGGCGTCATGCCGTCGATGGCGAACAACGGAATGTCGTCGTGGTTCTCCATAAAAAGATGATTGGAGAAGCTTGGAGGACAAGGTTTTGTTTATCGAATTAACACAGACAACGCCAATTGTACGGGGAGGAAATATTCGACACCACCTGTACTCCTTGCGTCCAAGCTGCGCCTTCCTCCGATCGTCCTGCAGACACAACGAATGTGAGCTACCCGGTGGTGTGTTGCCGGAAAACCCCTTCGACGGTCAAGTTAGCATACACTCCGAGAGAGAGAAAAGAGAGAGATGATATATCACAATGTGTATCTCTCACCAGAAATATCTCCCTCCCCAGCATGGGGGGCACAGTCATGCTTTTATACTTTTTGCGTTCACTTCTGCACCCATTCGTCTATTGACACGTGGAGCTGCTTTCCCATCTATCAACGCAAATCCAGCTAAACACCACCTAACCAAACTGCCAAACGGCGTTGGTGCGGACGGACAGCCCGGCGGCACTGCCTCATCTTCCTACGACCGTATTACTTCCGGGACATGCAATGCTCCAAGCCGAGCTCCGTTATGACCGAGCTTACCAGGCCCCCGTAATGACTGAGCACTTGCTTGGTTGGCCGGTCTGCGGAGGATCTTGCATGCTGATCTCAACAAGATAACAATGTGAACCGGGCCAGCAGAGAGGTTATCTCGGGCAAATCGGACCTGGGCTTTAACCGAGCGCATTGCACCTTGATTGTCCCAACCTAGCTCAGCCCAAACGTGCTCGGACCAATTTTAGCCCAGTCATTACCATGGCCCAAAGCTAGATTATGAAATCTCCCTCATAATTGCCCCTTAATTCTGTCCGCATTTGTGTGACCGAAATTACATTACAAGGCAGGGCTAGAATTTTTGCTCGGTGGTTCACTTTGCGCGATCTAGAAACCTCAAAGTTGGCAAACAAAGTCAGCTCGTCAACTTGCTTTTTGGCGAGTAAAATCAGCTCAGCAACTTCTTGAGCGAGCAAAATCAGCTTGGCAAGGACCTTCAAAGTTAGCGAGTAAGGTTAGCTCGACGACTTTCTTCTTGACAAGCAAGATCAGCTCGACAAGGAACTCTAAGGTTGGCGGGCAAGGTCCACTCGGCAACTTGCTTCTTGGCGAGCAAGATTAGGTCGGCAAGGAACTCCATGGTCGATGAACACGGTCCGCTCGGCGACTTGCTTCTTGGCGAGCAAGATCAACTCGGCAAAGAACTCCGAGGTTGGCGAGCAAGGTCAGCTCGGCGTCTTTCTTTTTGGCGAGCAAGATCAGCTCAGGAAGGAACTCCATGGTCAATGAGCAAAGTCCACTTGGCGACTTGTTTCTTATCGAGCAAGATCAGCTCGGCAAATAACTCCAAGGTCGGCGAGCAACGTCAGCTCGACGACTTTCTTCTTGGCGAGCAAGATCAGCTTGGCAAGGAACTCCAAGGTCGGCGAACAAGGTCAACTCGGCAACTTGCTTCTTGGCGAGCAAGATCAGCTCGGTAAGGAACTCCAAGGTCGGCGAGCAAGGTCAGCTCCGCGACTTGCTTCTTGGCGAGCAAGATCAGCTCGGCAAGGAACTCCAAGGTCCGCGAGCAAAGTCCGCTCAGCGACTTGCTTCTTGGCGAGCAAGATCAGCTCGGTAAGGAACTCCAAGGTTGGCGCGCAAGGTCGGCTCAGCGACTTGCTTCTTAGCGAGCAAGATTAGCTCGGCAAGGAGCTTCATGGTCAACGAGCGAGGTCCGCTCTATAGCGATCTAGGTTTCTCCCCATCCTTTGTGGTATTCCAGACTTGAGTTCCGAGTTATGTGTTGTTATCTGTATTTTGTTTCCATCCCTTGATTTCTTATATTTGAGTTTTGGGATGTGTTTGGCAGGTTTGTATCAGGTTGTTGAGATTAGAACCTAATTGTACTGCCCAATTTTTGGTGTCTTCGCTTGAGCGAGGACTTTGTCGCTCGAGCGAGCTTTGAGTTTGTGTCTCTTGGCTCGAGCGAGAACTCTTGCGCTCGAGCGTGCGTCTGCGTCTCTTTTAGACCTGAAGGTTGTGTTTCTTGGCTCGAGGAAGGACTATGTTTTGGGCTTCTTCGCTCAAGCGAGCTTTTCTTCGCTCGAGTGTGCTTCTAGGTTGCAGACCTGAAGCTTCGTGTTGTTCGCTCGAGCGAGGCTTTGTGCGCTTGAGTGAGGTTTCTTTGTTTCTGGTCGCTCAAGCGACCACTCCTTCGCTCGAGCGAGGAATGAGTATATCAGTTCGCAGTAGGGGTCTTCTCCTCCATTTTTGATTCTCTTTCTTTTTTCAAAACCCTAGATCGGCAGCTCCTCTCTCTCTACACACTCTCTCTCTAAAAATACACCTTGCTCTTGAGACCTTCTACCCTAGTCTCTTTGTAAGAAAGGTTGAGCATCGTGGGGGCTACGTTTTGATCCGAGAAAGCTTGGGTTTGGAGCACTTTCAAGTTTTGCTCTTCTTCCCCTTTGGGTTTCTCCATTTGAGGTAGGGATTTCTTTGTTCTTTTTCAATACTCCGTCTATAGATAGACATGTGGTAATTTTGTATTACATGAAAATCATATCCATGTTGGATTTGTTTGAAAATCATGAAGGGGAACCTAGGGTTGGTTGTTTGAGAATGAAATTTTTTATCATTGATTGTTATTTGGGCTATTTGGGAGGTAATCTAGCATGATATTGTTGAAAGAAGAGAAAGCCCTAAATTATATTTTGATTTGGTAAATTAAAGAGGGAGGATGATTGAACAATATTTGTAAATCACTATTGTTCATATGGGTTGTATAAAAGTATTAATGACTAAGGGATTAACTATGGCATTGGGGTTATTTTGAAATGAACGTATTGAACTAAGATGGGTTATGGCTTTATTATCCATGAAATTGGTTTTATGAAAAGAAAAGAATGGAATTGGTTTTGGTGAAATGAGAAAAGTGTTTTGGGAATAAGTGGTGGAACATGTCTACTTGGAAATTATGAGGGTTGATCTTGAAAATGGGAAATGAAATGTTAACTCTATGTGAGTCTCGGAAAATAAATATGAGAATTGAACTATTGTATCATGAGTGTTGAGTACATACATTTAGGGGATTTAATCTTTAACTATCGTACTAGTGGCATTGTTGGGTTTAAGATCTCATCAGAGTTGAGTCTTTATAATAGGTGTATTAAAATCATGCATCTAGAGGTTTTGTCCTTGGTCATCAGTGGAGGGTGACATGGTTGTGTTGAATTGTCGTTTGTGCATTACACTTGTGTTGGTTGAACATTATTGAATAGTTTACGTGTATGTATTACACTTGTTGATTATGCTCTGTTGTATTGTGATTATTGGTGTTATACACTGCGCTTAGAATCAGAGGTACCGTTACCTTCCAGCTAGCACTTGGAGAACTGACTGCACATAGAATCAGAGATACCGTTACCTTCCAGCTAGCGCCTGGAAAACTGACTACGCTGAGAAGCTGAGGTACCACACCCTTCTAGCTAGCGCCTGGTAAAATGGCATACTGTTGTGAGAGTTATATCCTTGGCTTACTGCGCATATAGCCGGTAGAGCAAGGTTTTATTGTTATTGTCTCAGTGTATCTGAGCATGTTATAGGTTGTGATGGTTACAGTTTTGAAAGGCCGAGTTGCCTAATTTGTTGATTATATACATGTTGATGATTTGTTATCTCCCTTTTTATTAAAGGCATGCATGTATAGATATGAATATATTGGGAACAAACCAAAATGCCATTTCAGGATTTTGGAAAGTGTAAAGGACAATGGGGTATTTGTGAACATGTTTTGAAAAAAGGGCAAATCAATTGTAAGTACGGAAAATGGGAGAAAAGTAAAGGGTGTGTTTGGTAACGTTTACGTTTTCTGTTTATATTTACAAAAATTTTATAAACTGGTTTTTGTTTATTTTTAGAAAAACATAAACTATAAACGCGTTTAGTAAGTGACAAAATATTTAAAAAAATTTAAAAATATAAAAAAGAATGAGAAATGGCAAGTGGTGGCGGAAGACGGTGGTGAAAAATGGTGACGGTGAGTGGTAGGTAGCTGGTGGTGGTGGGTGGTGGTGGTGGGTAAGTGAGTGACGGTGGTGGGCGGTGGGTGGTGGTGGCAGGTGGGTAGCGAATGGCGGGTGGTGGTGGGTGGTGGTGGTGGGTGGGTGGGTGGGTGACGGCGGCGGGTGGTGGGTAGTAGCGAGTGGGTGGTGGTGGCGGGTGGTGGTGCCAGGTGTGTAGCGGATGGCGGGTGGTGGCGGGTGGGTGGTGATGGTGGGTGGGTGAGTGACAGTGGCGAGTGGGTGGTGGTGGCGGGTGGCAGATGGTGGTGGCAGGTGTGGTGGCAGATGGCGGGTGGTTGTGGGTGGTGGCGGGTGCTAGTGGTGGTGGGTGGGTGGGTAACGGTGGCGGGTGGTAGGTGGTAGCGAGTGGGTGGTGGCGGTGGTGGTGGTGGTGGGTGGTGGGTGGTGGTGGCAGGTGGGTGGTAGTAGCAGGTGGGTGGTAGGTGATGGTGGTGGTGATGGCAGGTGGGTGGCAGGTGGGTGGTGGGTAATGGTGGTGGGTAGTGGGTGGTAGTGGTGGTGGTGGTGGCTGGTGGTGGCTTGTGGGTGGCAGGTGGCTGGTGGCGGTGGGTGGCTGGTGGCGGCAGTTGGTGGATGGTGGTGGCAGGTGGGTGGTGAGTGGTGGTGGCAAGTAGGTGGCGGGCGGTGGATAGTAATGGTGGGTGGTGGGTAGTGGTGGTGGTGGTGGTGGCCGGTGGCGAGGGGGTGGGTGGTGGTGGCAGGTGGTGGGTGGTGGATGGTGGGTGGTGGTGGCAGGTGGTGGCAGGTGGGTGGTGAGTGGTGGTGGCAGGTGGTGGTGGCGGAAGACAGTGATGGAAAATGGTGGCGGGTGATGGCTGGTGTTGGGTGGTAAAAAAAAAAAAAACTGAAAACTCAAAATGGAAACATATTTTTTGTGTTTTCATTTTTTGGCTAAATTTATAAACTGAGACCACTGATTTATAAATCAAAAATTTTACCAAAGAAGTTTTTATTTGAGTTTTTAAAATTTTTGTAAATATAAACAAAAAACTGAAAACGTAAGTGTTACCAAACGGCACCAAAGGGTTTGGTGAAATTGTTTTCTAGAACTGTTGCTGTCATGAAAGTTTGTGGAAATAGGGGTAATGAAAAGGAAAGAAAGGTGAACCGCTTATAGCGTTGAATGAAATGGTTGTTTTTGAGAAAAGTTCATACTTATGTATATTTTGTATAAACTGCCACATTACTATTCTAGTATGAGATTGAGCATTCATGATCATAGCTATCTGTAAGTTGTTATTGTTGAGGACCAAGTTGAGATCCCTACTGGACTATATGTTCATTCTACACTGTTGAATTTTTTTCAGGTATTAATCAGGAAATGTTGCAAGGTTTTGGATCTTTTTATTTGTTGGCCATGGGGCCTTTTCTTGTGTTGGCGGAATGCCATTTATGTAAAAGGGCTATACCTTTCTTCTTGACTCTTTAATGATGTAAGCCCAAGGGTAATTTATTTAGTACGCTCATGTTGTATTTAATTTGCATACGAATGAGAGAATTATTATCCATTTCTACTAGTTGAACATTTGAGTTTATTTCCGTATGTTATCTCTGAAATTGAATTAAGTTAATGAATTTGGTAATACTTCGAGTAATAAAAAGTGGGGCGAGACACGCTCGGTGACTTGCTTCTTGGCAAGCGAGATCAGCTCGGCAAGGAACTCTAAGGTCGGCGGGCAAAGTCCGCTCCGTGACTTGCTTCTTGGCGAGCAAGATTAGCTTGGCAATGAACTCCATAGTCGACGAGCAAGGTCCTTTTGGCGACTTACTTCTTGGCGAGCAAGATCAGCTCGACAAGGAACTCCAAGTTCGATGAGCAAGGTCAGCTCGACGACTTTCTTCTTGGCGAGCAAGGTCAGTTCAGTGACTTGCTTCTTGGCGAGCAAGATCAGCTCGGCAAGGAACTCAAAGGTCGGCAAGCAAGGTCAGCTCGGCGACTTTCTTCTTGGCAAGCAAGATCAGCTCGGCAAGAAACTCCAAGGTCGGCAAGCAAGGTCAGCTCGGCGACTTGCTTCTTGGCGAGCAAGATTAGCTCGGCAAGGAACTCAAAGGTTGGCAGGCAAGGTCCACTCCACAACTTGTTTCTTGGCGAGCAAGATCAACTCGGCAAGGAACTCTATGGTCGACGAGCAAGGTCCGTTCGGCGAGTTACTTCTTGGCGAGCAAGATCAGCTCAGCAAGGAACTCCAAGGTAGCGAGCAAGGTCCTGTTCAGCGACTTGCTTCTTAGCGAGCAAGATCAACTCGGCAAGGAACTCCATGGTCGGGGGGCAAGGTCCACTCCGCGACTAGCTTCTTGGTGAGCAAGATCAGCTCAGCAAGGAACTCCAAGGTCGGTGAGCAAGGTCAGCTCGGCGACTTGCTTCTTGGCGAGCAAGATCAGCTCGGCAAGGAACTCCATGGTGGACGAGCAAGGTCAGCTCGGCGACTTGCTTTTTGGCGAGCAAGATCAGCTCAGCAAGGAACTCCAAGGTCGCGAGCAAGGTCCGTTCGGCAACTTGCTTCTTGGTGAGCAAGATCAGCTCGGCAAGGAACTCCATGGTCGGCAGGCAAGGTCCACTCTGCAACTTGCTTCTTGGCAAGCAAGATCAGCTCGGCAAGGAACTCAAAGGTCAGCAAGCAAGATCAGCTCGGTAAGGAACTCCATGGTTGGCGGGCAAGGTCCACTCCGCGACTTGCTTCTTGGCGAGCAAGATCAGCTCGGCAAGGAACTCCAAAGTCGGCGAGCAAGGTCAGCTCGACGACTTGCTTCTTAGTGAGAAAGATCAGCTTGGCAAGGAACTCCAAGGTCAGCGAGCAAGGTCAGCTCGACGACTTACTTCTTAGCGAGCAAGATCAGGTCGGCAAGGAACTCCAAGGTCGGCGAGCAAGGTTAGCTCAGCGACTTGCTTCTTGGCAAGCAAGATCAGCTCGACAAGGAACTCCAAGGTCGGCGAGCAAGGTTAGCTCGGCGACTTACTTCTTGGCCAGCAAGATCAGCTCGGCAAGGAACTCAAAGGTCGCGAGCAATGCCCTTTCCCTTCATCTGGCGCAGTCTGTGGGAATTGAGTAACAGAGGCATGTAGCAGCAGAACAATGGCTTTTCGGGTAAAAACCGCGTTCATGCATGAGTTCCTCATCGATCCTCGGAATCCGCGTTGTAATAGATTAATTTAATGCTTAACTAGTGGCTTTTGTAATTAGTCAGAATAGATAATTTGTATTGTGTTGTAATTATAATTAGTTAGCTAGAATAGTTAATTAATTCGGTGTGTAATAATTAGCTTAGTTTAGCCTACTTAGCTAGTTAGTTAGTTTATTCGGACTCTCCTTCGTGAGAGTGCAATGTAATAATATGAATGTCTTCCAACCCCACGTCTTTCTCCCTTTTATTTATCAACTTATGATAGTTAGATTAGGGACATCGCGGTTCAATTAGCATATTGCATGCTTGCATCCATTCATTTGTATTGCATGCACCGAGGTTTGATTCATCATTCTAACTGCATTGTCATTTCAATACTTCTTTGAATACATGCTTAGAACACATGTTATCAAATTGATTCATATGCCATGCTTATTGCATTAGTCATCTAGTATAAGTTAGGAATCATGCATTTCTTTTTTTTTTCTAACTCTTTTGTTCGTTTTGGCTTGAAGTACTTGGTGAGTTTTTAGTGTTTTAGCATACTTGCATAAGTGTGAGTGACTGCCATGACTAGCATGCTTGTCATGAGGCTAAGTGCTTACTTGTTAAACTATTTAAGTGCCCGTGGATGAAGGCTTGTTGCTTGAATTGGAATGATTCAATAAATGAACGTTAAAGCTTACTTTGTCAAGTAGCAAATTCACAAATGTTAAGCCCACGTTGTTAAGTGGCAAAATCAAACTCTTTTCGAAAAACAAACATGACTTGAAATGTTTCAATTCGGGCAAACTAGTCTATACCTTGTGTGCGCACATCACATAGTAAATGCTAGCCTAATAAACTGGAACAAGAGCATATAATGTTGATAAAAATCATATCATGATTAGTAGAGGCCGATCTTTGATCGGACGAGTGGGGTGCTCAATTCATAACCTTTCCCACTTGTACCTAAGTTCCCGAACCGATACAATCTTGGTGATGACGGACACGTGTTCTTTGGCACGAGTCATGGGTTTCCTAAATTTTCCCAAAATAAAATATTTAGGTGACGACTTTGTATTTAGCAAAGCAGTCTATTTTGGCAATTTGATTCAAAATCAATTTTCCAAAAGATTTGCCAGATTTAGACTTTTTGGTGTTTATTAATTTCACATTGCACTTGTGAGATTAGATTCAGTACTACGGGAGTCCGAATTGTAGGGCTTATTTCTAGTTTCCGAAAGGGGGGCGAAAAAGTCGAGCTACAATTTCTGACGACTCTACTGGGTACTTTAGAGAACTTGACTTCAAATTCATGATATGAAATTTTATTTACACTTATATATTTCTTTGCATTGTATTTGCATTGGTGCGCTTACGTCACTGTGTTTGCTATCTACTATTCCTAGACGGTTTACCGGAGACTTGCCTGAAAGCTTGCCAAGAGGCTGACCGGTTACGGGCTCTGCCACGATGGGAACATAACCCTTGGATCTGGACTACCGCTGTACCGTTTGATCCTCATTTCACTTCTCGGTGTTAGGTGCGAGAGGTATATTAGGTAGTTTTGCTGAGGTACCCTTTTGCCCATTGGCCTAGTTGCATATCGAAAGCCGTAAAGACTATATTCCAAACTAGGCTAGGTTGCTCACCCGAATACATGATTGCGTGAAACCACATTGTTTGAATAGTGAACCCTAGCTCTTGACGAAACTAGGATAGGGTAACCCTACCCCCTCATAGGAGTGTTTTGGCTTTCACTTAACTGGTATGTGCTTTACAGTGAAACTGTACAAGAATGTGCATATCCGTTGCAAAGTTGGTATCTATTTTGGGGCAGAATTCAGTGGGGAGTACATTCACTCAACTGTGATGAAATCCGTTCTAGTGAAATTGGGCTGAGGTACTGTATGTTTTCTCTTTTGCTAGGTAGTCCTGGAACCATAGCTTCAGAAGGCTTTGATATTCCCCGGGTACTCTGGACTCGTGTTGATAAACTTTGTTAGATAAAAGATTTAATTCAGGTGTAACCTGTGTTTGTTCAGTTCAGGAACAGTTATCTACTTCCAGTTTAGCACTAGTGCACTCCCATATTCCAATGGCATAGTATCCCTAGACCAATATGGAGGGACCAATACTCCATCTATAACAAATAGTTGAGACACTGTAGCATGATGCAGCTCGTCAGGCCGAGGTTACATCCCATCAGGTCGAGATTATAACTAGCCTAAAGCAATAGCAACAGTAGCCAGCAGTGGCCTCTACATCACATGTACCCACCGCAGCTATCCCTATGCCTGGTACCACAGCTAATGCTGCCACTGCTCAAGATCCACAAACCGAGGGCGTTCCGGTTCTCCCAGTCTAAGCAGAATCCATCCCAGCACAAACTTCCAGAGCCCTGTTGTATCAAACCAAGACACCGTTTGAACTCGAGATTGATCCAATCGTGCTCAAATTCAACAAGCTTGAAAAGCTGTTTAAAAAGGCACAGAGGGTCAACTCTATTCCAGACATAAAGGATGGGCACACCGAATCGATAGTTACCTTACCGGAGCGGTTCAAGATGCCGCATATTAACCGCTTTGATGGCTCTGGAGATCCGATGGTGCATTTGCATCTGTTTTCTGATATCCTGCGACCAATGGGTTTGACTCGAGTATAGAAGTTGTCACTATTCAGCCAAACCATGTCCGAAATAGCTGCCATTTGGTATGATAAATTGAAGGACTCTATGAAACACAACTGGTAGGAGTTGGTCGAATCCTTCATTGCCAAATATTCCTACAACACGCAGATCGAGGTCACAACTCGTGATCTTAAGGCAACGTGTCAGGAACTGAAGGAGGGCTTTTCAGAGTTTGTTACTCGATGGAGGGTAAAGGTGGCTATGATGACAAACAGGCCTCCAGAGAAAGAGCAAGTTCGTATTATTGTTAGAAATCTGCATGAAAGGCTATTACGGAAAATGATAGTCCTCCTGCTATTCAACTTTAAGGACCTCCATGAAATTGGGTTTGAAATCGAGGAAATAAACACTGTCACCACTCCCATCAATGGCCAAAAACCAACCACTTCAACTCGACCCCAAGCTTGAAATTTCCATCCTCTTTACATGAGTCTCTCCCAAGCCTTGAAAATGCTGCTAGAAAAAGGATACCTAGAGCACCTAGAACCCCAACCCCTCCCAAATCCTCTTTCACCAAGGTATGACCCAGCTAAATATTGTACCTATCATCAGCAGCACAGTTATGATGCAAACCATTGCATCCGCCTTCGTCATAAGATTCAGGATCTTATTGACGAAGAGATCATGGCTCTACCAAAAGGACCTCAGGCCACCATTAACCCATTAACTCCACACCTCAACCTAATCCATACACTACCATCCACCTACAATGCCAGCATATACATCACCCCGGCCTATTTACCTAAGCCTGAGGTGTTCATTCCAGAAAGCATGGACTTGTGTATGATGGATGCACTTGAACCCCAATCATCTCAAACCCATGAACCCACCACTTTTGAGCTAATGAGCATGATTGAAGATTTGCAGAGAACTGTGGTAGATTTAGCCTTTGGGATTTTGGCTCCATCATTGACCACATCACATGCCAGAAATTTCATGCCAAAAGGCTCCCCAATCTTGGGGCAAGCTATAATTAAAAATGGCCAACCTGAAGCTATCTCAAGTTTGGGTGATGACATGTTGACAACAATTGGGCTCTACTCTGATATAGCGACCCAATCCCTTGGCAAAGTGGAGACAAGTGGCAAGAACAAGGTTGGGATAAGTATCGATCCGTATGAACATCTTCAATGGGCTATTGAGGCTTTCAAGGTCAAAAGGTTGAACAAGTAGCAAGTGTTGGCGGTTGTTGCAAAAACTGTGGATAACACTTTTTGTCACTAAGGTGGGAGCATTTTGAATCCAGGGATAAACCATGAAAAGGGTTGTCGTACCAGAAACACCCCTTTCAGCTCCAATCCTACACCTATAAGAGGTTATCAAACCTAGTCAACACCTGCCAACCTCTCTGTCAACCCTAGTAGGATTGGAAACCGCACTTTCAATTCCCTTTACATGACCTTATCCAAAGCTCACCAAATCCTCATAGGACAAGGCCATCTTAAACCCCTTGACCCTCGGCCTCTCCCGGATCCCCTTCCAGCGAAACATAATGCTGCTAAGTACTGTGCCTTCCATCAACAAACCGGCCATGACACTGACGGTTGCTTTCATCTTTTCCATGAAGTTCAAGATCTGATTGACAAGAAGGTCATCATTTCACCGGGTCCTACAAAGTCTATCAGCACTGGATCGATGAACTTGGGGGATAATGTGACTATGTGATCGAGAATGAAACACCTGCTGATGGCGCTTATTTTACTCCAGATGTGGTGGATGGCACACACTATTTTAGTACTTTGAAAATGTCGTTTACTGTACTTTTGGACTTGGGTATCAAATTAGTCTTGTTGTTTTGAGTCAGTCTTGTTGCCTTAACGTCAGGTGATTTCGGGCATGTTAACTCGGACATCACATCACTGTCTTGTTTTATTTGTCTTTTTCACTCTTTGAGTCTGTTTCTATCATTGAGCCAGTTAAGCTAGAAGATCTAAATAGAATGGCAGTAATTTTTTTTACCTACTTTTTTGTGCCTTTAAATCATTGCATTGACCAAATTTTTTTTTAAAACTTTTCTAACACTGTGGTGAAAACAGAGAGGAAGGAATTCCTTGGGATTTGCAAAAATTTGATCAACTGAGAGAAAGAGAGGCCTGCTAAGCCCTTAATGAATGAGATCATGTTTGTTAATGTGGATATTGAGGATGATCCTAGCTTAGTCCAGATTGGTTCTACATTGTCTTCAGAGGGGCACGAGCAACTAGCCGCTTTATTAAAAGAATTTCAAAAATATTTTACGTTGTTCTACGAAGACATGCCTGGAATTGATCTTAAGATTGTACAGCATAGGATCACTCTCAGCCTCAAGACTCGACCCCTTTGCTTTCAAACCTTGAACCTTGATTTAGAATGTTCAATGATCAACCAAAATATGAGGTTTGCATGGTCGGATTGGAAGCAACCCTTGAATTAGGAGCAAGAAGGTCAGATGTGATCAAAGGAAGCTTGCATAGCTGGATTAGAAGCAGCCCTTGAACTAGGGGCAAAAAGGATCAAAGGTTCTCGAAGATTCCAAACTAGGTCATTTCTCAAACTAATGAAGATTGGCAAGAAACCCAAATCCTAGAATTCGAAAGACGAAAGTTTATTGCTGAAAAGACAATCGAGTTTCTATCCACAACACTAGGGGCAAATTCAGACCCGATTAGATACTCCTACATCATCAGCGAACAACAACCATTCTCTTGGATTTAGATGGTTTAGAGATTCTACGACCGATCAACATAGACAAGTAAAAATTTTCTATCCTTGAGAGGCTTGTTGGGCCAAAAACTCGGAAGGGCGACCCAGGCAAAAGTTAGAGCAAGAAAAAAAAGAAAAATAAATGTAAAAAATGGAAACTAAGAACAAAAAAGAAAAGAAAAGAAAAGAAGAGGAAAGAAAAATGAAAAGGAAAAATAGAGCTCGCAAGGTTGAAAACCCGGAAGGGTGGCTTTGGCAAAAGTTAGAGCATAAAAGGAGAGTGTTAATACATGAGTGCACCTCAAACTCGGAACTACGTGCAGCCTGATTCTTATTTTGGGAATACATAGGCAACTTCACCCTGAAGTTCGGCCCCAATCATTTTCAGCCTGCTTGTCTTATCCGTGTTGATTGGCTTATCCTTGTTCAAACTTGGCTACCCTATCCATGTGCAAATTGGCTCATCTTCGTGCTCATCTTCGTTCAAAATCGATTGTCCTATTCAGTTAGACGGATTCAATTGGAAGACATATAGCGATCCCGGTTTCCCTTTTCTTTAGTTGTTGTATCCGGACTTAGGTTCCGTGGAGTTGGTTGCTGTGTATACCTTGTTTACATCCTTTACTCTTTGTATTTGAGTCTTGGGTTGTATTGGGCAGGTTTGAAATAGGTTGGTTGAGTTAGAAACCAAAACTAGTTGCCCAGATTTTGGCCTGTCCGCTCGAGCGGGTCTTTCGACGCTCGAGCGGGGCCTTTGTTGTTGCTTCTTCGCTTGAGCGGGGGTTTTGGCGCTCGAGCGGGAAAATCACCCATCCAGTATTTCCTCTGCAGTGTTGGCCACTCGAGTGGGAGTTTGGACGCTCGAGCAGGAGTTTGTGTGTGACGCTCGAGCAGGGACCTGGTTCTACAAAAGTATTGGGAGCGTGTATCCGGCGCTCGAGCGGCGGTTTGAACACTCGAGCGGGAGTCTGTGAGTGACGCTCGAGCGGGGGTTTCCACGCTCGAGTGGGGCGACTCTTATATAAAATCGAGATCCGACTTTTTGGATCACTTTTTCAACTCCATTTCTCTCTCTTACTTTTCCAAACCGCCATTAGAGACATTCTCTCTCTAAAATCTTGCCTTCTCGCTTAGGATTGATCTAGTATGAGTGATTTCCTCACCTTGGGCCTTTGTAAAAGTTGTGTGGATCGTCGAAGGCTACCTTCAAATCTGAAAATTTGGGATTTAGAGCATCTTAAATTTCTTCACCTTCTTCCCTTGGGCTCCGAATTTGAGGTGGGGATTCCTACTCACTCTCATAGGTTTTAGCCTAAATTTTGAGCTTGTTGTTTAAATGGTTGATTTTGGGACTTAGGGTTTCAAAATGTACTAAAGAGGGTTTTGTGATTTTGGGCTCATAATATGTTTTTTTTGGGTTTCAAAATGATGATATTGTTGTTGGATGTTGATATTGGAACCTTTGGGTTAAGATTGAGAGTTGGGGGGAAAAAGCCCTAATTTATTGTATAAATTAATTGGTATAATTAATTTGGAAAAGTTGTGATTTTATGGAATTGAGTTAGAAATAATGAAATAGATTCATTATATTGTGAAATGGTGGAGTTTGATTTATTAATCGCTCACTTTTGAAAACATTGATATTTTATCTGTTGGAGCTTTTATTATATGTTTAGAAATAATTGTTTGGGCTACCGGTGCAGGGTAGTTTTGATTGTTGTAGACAATGCATGATGATTAGGCGAACTAAAACTAATCAATTGGACATGTTATAGAGTATGACGGTTGATAGAATACATTAACGTTATGTATTGATTGATTGTGTATATGACCTATATGTATATACGTTGTGTGTGGGGGAGGAGATAGGGGATGTACTCCACGGTTTAAGGGAAGATAGGGGATGGACCTCCAAACCGGATGTTGTTTGGGACGAGATAGGGGATGGACTCCACTGATACAGCTTATATGCTTGTCAGTTAACGTGTTGATATAGCTCATATGCTTATCTATGGAAGTGTTGATACAGCTCATATGCTTATCTATGGAAGTGTTGATATAGCTCATATGCTTATCTGTTGAAATGTGGATACAGCTTGCATGCGTATCTGTTGAGATGTTGATATAGCTAGTATGCTTATCTATTGTAAAATGGAAAACGTTTAATATGAGTCACTGTCTCATGTAAGTTGTTGGCCAGGTTCTGAGCCGTTGTTGTGAATTGTGAACGTGACAAGAAATGGAAAATGAAATGAAACATGAACATAGTGGCCATGTAATGGTAATGGATTAAGAATTGATTTATGGGAATTAAACATTTATCAATTGCTAATGTCTTAGTTACTGCTCATACTGTGTTTAGCATATCTCTACTGGGCATTGGCTCACCTAATATGGGACATTATTTTCAGGTACAGGTAGCATGCCACCTCCAAGGACATAGCTTGGATGATGATGAGAGTTGAAGACTCTTTTTATTTATTTTGTTTGTATTACATGTCTATCAAGCCGAGGGCTTATTTTGTATAGAGTTAGTACTCTTCTTTTGTGTAACCAAGTGTTGACTTGGAAAGCTGTAAGCCCGTAGGGCCTTTGCTTTTGTTGTTAACATGTAATATTGTTGTTAGAACTACTCTGATGAATAGAAATGGTTGATTTCTCTTATATCAATGCATGTCTAAAGTGATGGGTTTTATATATTATTTTTGAGGGCGTTACAACTTGGTATCAGAGCATATCGGGTTCGAATACTTTGGGTACGTAGGAAGTGATTAGTATCACAATGGGTTTGTCTCGCTTGATGGAGACGTAGATGTGGTGCCATATGCTATATGTTTAATTGATAACATGCTTAGGTGACTATATGGGTATGGAATGTAGTTTTTAGGATGTTGATTGGATCCATGGGTTTCTGGGAGTCTTGTTGGAAAAGCACTTGATCAATGCTATTTCTAACCGGAACTCTAGTAACGCCTCGGGACTATTATTATTCGGAAATGAAATTCGTAATTGCTTATGTGTGTATGTGCTTACGTGGAGTGAATTACAGTTGTCCATGCATTAGGACGTGAGTGTCATAGCTTCGGCACATTTGTGAATGTGCTAATAGTCTTGGTTACCTTTATTAGGATGTTAGGACGAGGGCGTGGTAGGCGTGGCAGGCAAGAGTTGCCTTTACCGGATGATATTCCGGCACAGCAGGAGGGAGTTGGTCAGGCCAATGTGGCCGGGCCAGTGGGTCAGTAGGCTATGAGTGCCTTGGCTCGAGAAATAACAGGAGCATTGGGTATTCTCAGAGCAGGGAATCAGAATCAGGCCCACGTTGCTGAGGCAGGGCCTTCCTTCTTGAAGAGGGAGTTCTTCCGGTCTAACCCGGACGAATTTGTTGGGGATCTGAAGAAGCCACTTAAGGCTGATGAGTGGTTGGAACAGATAGAGAAGACGTTCGAGATGCTTGGCATCGAGGACGAGGTTTTAAATGTGACCTTGGCATCCTTCCAACTGAAGGGAGATGCGGGTCAGTGGTGGAAGTACGAGAAAGGCAGTGTTGGTGGTGTTTGGGGGGCTTTTGTGACTACTTTCCAGGAGAAGTTCTTATCTTCGGTTGCTGGGGAGAAGCTGAAGGAACAGTTTTGCCAGCTTAAACAGCAGGGTTTGTCAGTGGCCAAGTTTGAGGCTACTTTTACTAGCTTGTCCAAGTTTGCACCTGAACTTGTGGCGTCCGAGGAACGCCGTTGCTTTGAGTTTGAGCGAAAGTTGAGGCGTGGACTCAAGTTGAGGGTTGGAGGGCCTTTTATTCAGGAGTATAGACGTTTGGTGGTTGCTGCAGCTCATATGGAGATTATGATGCAGGAGGAGGATGAGGAGAAGCATAGAGGTTCCAAGAGGAGCCAAGATGGCCAGGGTGATGGCAGGAGATAGAGGGGTTTCAACCTTCAGTAGTCTTAGGATGGTTTGACTAGATCGACCTTTCCAGTGCCGAGTACAGGCTCCGGGAGAGGTAATCAAGAAGGCTTGACTTGTTTTGCGTGTGGCTAGCTGGGTCACAAGTCTTCGATTTGCCCACAGAAGAGAGGGGGTCAACGAGCGGCTTCTTCTTCAGCTAGACCTCAGGGCCAGAGTCAGGGCAGGGGCCAGCCTTTGTCTTGCTATCAGTGTGGTCAGCCCGGGCACCCGAAGAGGTTTTGCCCACAGTTGAGTGCCACTTCAGGAGCGTCTGGTTCTAGGCAGACGCAGAGTTATCAGCCAGCTCAGTCTGTGCAGGCCTCGAGGGCCAATCCGGGAGCTTCGTCGTCCCAGTCAGTGTAGCAGTCTTTTGCTCCTAGAGGTGAGCAGGTGGATCAGGAGCTTACAGGGCGCGTGTATGCTGTTACCGCGTAGGACCTAGTACCGGCTCCATCAGTAGTGAGAGGTACCTTTCTATTTTGCAACTCGGTTACTAGTGTGTTGATTGATACAGGTGCGTCCCATTCTTTTGTATCTGCTGCATTTGCATCTGTGTTGGAGTTAGAGTTGGCACTTTTAGCATCTCCTATTTGTGTAGTATCACCTGTTGGGGGTGAATTGATTTTGAAACACGAATGTAGAGGTTGTGAGATAGAGGTCACCGACCGTAGGCTTCCTTTTCCCTTTGTTGTTATGCCCATGAAGGGTTTTGATGTTATTTTGGGTATGGACTGGTTATCATCATACCGGGCTATTATTGATTGCTACCGCCAGAGGGTCACTGTATGTACCTTGAGTGGGGAGTGTTTCCATTTCTTGGGGGATCGGGTTGGTAGTGTGTTGCCACCGGTGTATGATCCGCGAGGGTGGAGTGAGCTTAGTGGTCTACTTGCTAGCTTCATGAGTGGTGAGTGTGATGAGACCCAGGTTGTATTGCCGAGGGTGGTTTGTGAGTATTCGGATGTTTTTCCTGAGGATCTCGTTAGTTTGCCACCTCACCGAGAGATAGAGTTCTCTATTGATTTAGTGCCCGGCACAGCGCCAATTTCTATGGCACCTTATTGTTTTGTCCCAGCCGAGTTGAGTGAGTTGAAGATTCAGCTCCAGGAATTGCTAGATAAGGGCTTTGTTCACCCTAGTGTTTCATCGTGGGGAGCACCGACCCTCTTTGCTAAAAAGAAAGATGGTGCCTTGAGACTTTGTATCGACTACCGGAAGTTGAATCTGGCCATGGTCAAGAATAAGTACCCTATGCCTCGTATAGATGATCTGTTTGACCAGTTGAAGGGTTCCCATTGTTTCTATAAGATAGACTTGAGATCGGGTTACCACCAGTTGAGGGTCAGGGAGGAGGATATTCCAAAGACGACATTCCGTACGCGGTATGGCCATTATGAGTTTCCGGTGATGCCATTCGGGCTTACCAATGCACCGGCAGTCTTTATGGACTTGATGAACCGGATCTTCCGGGAATTCTTAGATCGATTTGTGGTCATTTTCGTGGACGACATTCTTATCTATTCTCCTTCTGAGGAGGAGCACGAGGAACACTTGAGAGTGGTGCTTGAATTGCTTTGAGCCCATAGGCTGTATGCCAAGTTTGGGAAGTGTGAGTTCTGGCTAGGAGAGGTCAAATTCTTAGGCCATGTGGTATCCGGGGAAGGGGTGTCTGTTGATACATCCAAGGTAGAGGCAGTGCAAGATTGGGCACAGCCTAAGAGTGTGTTTGAGATCCACAATTTTCTGGGATTAGCTGGGTATTACCGCCGGTTTGTGAAAGATTTCTCTAGGTTAGCTTCGTCGTTGACTAGATTGACGCGGAAACGAGTCAAGTTTGTATGGAGTGAGACTTGTGAAAAGTCGTTCCAAGAGTTGAAGGTTAGATTGACCACCGCTCCGGTTTTGATTATCCCAGAGAGATGGTTGGGTTATGCAGTTTATTGTGATGCCTCACGAGAGGGTTTGGGTTGTGTGTTGATGCAAGAGGGAAAAGTAGTTGCTTATGGCTCACGTCAGTTGAAAATACACGAGAAGAATTACCCTATGCATGACCTAGAGTTAGCAGCAGTGATCTTTGCCTTAAAGATTTGGAGGCACTACCTTTATGGTGAGAGGTTCAAGGTGTTCTCAGACCATAAGAGTTTGAAGTATCTGTTTACACAGAGAGACTTGAACTTGAGGCAGAGAATATGGATAGAGTTCATTGAGGACTATGATTTTGAGTTGCACTATCACCCGAGGAAGGCCAATGTTGTGGTCGATGCCCTTAGTAGGAAATCCATTAGTGATGTAGCTTGTATAGCCATCCGGGAATGGGAGATGTTGGGTGTACTTGGCGAGTTTGATTTGCTTTTGGGCGAATCTGTTGAGGCTGCGACCTTGTTTTCTGTAGTTGCGCAGCCTACACTTGTGACTCGAGTGTTAGAGGCACATAGAGGTGACCTTGAGGTAGAATCCCTCCGAGAGAAGATCTCCAGTGGGAAGGTTGAGAAGGGCTTGATGGTGTATCCCGACCTGAGTGTGAGATACCGAGACCGTCTGTTTGTGCCGGAGTCTTGCCGAGAGGAGGTACTCCGAGAGTTCCACCATTCACGTCTTGCGGTGCATCCGGGAGGCACTAAGATGTATCGGGATTTGGGTCGCCAGTTTTGGTGGCGGGGTATGAAGAGAGATGTGGCAGTTTTCGTGTCGAAGTGCCTTACTTGCCAGCAAGTGAAGGCCGAGCATCAGAGGCCAGCGGGTTTGTTGCAACCCTTGCCTATTGCCGAGTGGAAGTGGGAGCATGTCACTATGGACTTTGTTGTAGGTCTTCCGAGAACTCAGCGGGGTAGTGATGCTATTTGGGTAGTTGTGGACCAGTTGACTAAGTCGGCACACTTTATTCTTATGTGCGTGAGAGATTCGGTAGATCATCTCGCCGACTTATATATTCAGGACATAGTGAGATTGCACGGGTCCCAATGACGATCGTCTCAGATAGAGATCCTCGTTTTACTGCTAGGTTGTGGCAGAGTTTGCAGAGTGCCTTGGGCACTAAGTTGACCTTTAGTACGGCTTATCATCCCCAGACTGACGGGCAGTCCGAGCGTACT